>VMDO01006329.1:7579-101607 GCA_007922755.1 Pedetes capensis
AATATGGAGGTACCTCAAAAAACTAAAAATAGATCTACCATATGACCCAGCTATAACACTATTGGGAATTTACCCAAAGGGAGATGGGTCATCATACCACAGAGACACCTGCATCTCCATGTTCAATGCAGCGCTTTTCACAATAGCAAAGATATGGAATCAACCAAAGTGCCTTTCAACAGAAGAATGGATAAAAAAAATTATGGTATATATACACAATGGAATACTATTCAGCAATCAAGAAAAATGAAATAGGGTCATTCACAGCAAAATGGATGGAATTAGAGAAAATTATTTTAGGTGAACAAACACAAGCTCAGAAAGAGAAACAACACATGTTCTCACTCATATGAGGGAGCTGACTCAAAATTACAAGAAGGAAAAATCCTACTCGAAGGTCAGATCATAATAAAAGGGGAGGAGGGAAGATACGAATGAGGTCAATATAAATGGACTAGAAATCGCATGTAATTGTTCTAACAAGATAAAAACAAAGACCACTACAGGAAAAGTTTCTATCTTAAACAGAAATGGAAACCAAGTACATATAGAAAAATACTACATAGTAAAAAATAGAGAAGACTTGGATGGGAAACTCAGATGGGAAGGGGGGAAGGGGGGGAAAAATAGGGGAGGGTAAGGGGTAACCTATATGAATAATGTTTATCAAATTGCATATATGAAAATTGTCACAATGAAAAGCATGTCAAAATGAATCACATTATGATGTACATTAAAAATTTCTAATAAAAAAAAATCAGTAGCATTCCTTTACACTAACTGTGAGCAAGAAGAGAATAAAATTAAGGCTATAGTCCCTTTCACGATAGCCCACCAAAAACTTAAATACCTTGGAATCAATCTACCAAAGATCCTGCAGATCTATATAAGGAAAACTTCAAAACATTAAAGAAAGAAATTGCAGAGGATACTAAAAGGTGGAAGGACTTCCCCCGCTCATGGATTGGGAGAATCAATATTGTAAAAATGGCTATACTACCAAAAGCAATCTATAGATTTAATGCAATCTCCATTAAAATTCCAATGATAGACTTTATAGAAATAGAAAAAAATGATCCAAAAATTCATACGGAAGCACAGAAGACCATGGATAGCCAAAACACTTTTAAGCTGCAACACTAGTGCAGGTGGGATCACAAGCTCTCACTTTAAACTATACTACAGGGCTATAGGAACGAAAACAGCTGGGTACCAGCACAAAAATAGGCCTGAAGACTAGTGGAACAGAACAGAGGACCAGAACTACACCAATGCATCTATAGCCACCTGATATTCAACAAAGGAGCAAAGCAGGCAAGTTGGAGAAAGGATAGCCTTTCCAACAAATGGTATTGGGAAACTTGGATATCTGCTTGCAGAAAAATGAAAACAGACCCTTACCTCTCAAAATGCAAGAAAGTTAACTCAAAATGGATAAAAGATCTCAATATAAAACCAGAAGCCTTAAAACTACTAGAAGAAAAGATAAGCAATACACTCCAACATATAAGCATAGGAAAGCATTTCCTTAAAAGACTCCAATTGCTCAGAAAATTGCAACAAGAATAGATAAATGGGATTACATGAAATTAAAAAGCTTCTGTACAGCAAAGGAAACAATCAACAGAGTCAAGGAAGTCCCTACTGAATGGCAGAAAATCTTCATATCCTATACATCGGACAGAGGACCAACGTCCAGAATTTACAAACAATTCAAGAAAGCAACTCTCAATACAACAAATAATCCAACACACAAGTGGGCCAAGGAACTGAACAGGCAGTTCTCAAATGAAGAAGTTCATAAGGCCATGAAACACATGAAAAAATGCTCAGTCTCCCTAGCCATTAGGGAAATGCAAATCAAAACAAATCTGAGATTTTATGTTACTCCAGTAAGAATAGCCAAGATCAATAAAACAAATAACAACAAATGCTGGCAAGGTTGTGGAGAAAAGGGAACCCTCTTACACTGTTGGTAGGGCTGTGAATTGGTTCAACCAGTTTGGAAATTAATATGGAGATACCTCAGAAAACTAAACATAGATCTGCATATGACCCAGTTATAACACTACTGGGAAGGCACCTAAAGGGAAACGAATCATTGTACCACAGAGACACTTGCATCTCCATATTCAATGCAGCACTTTTGACAGCAGCAAGTATATGGAATCAACCAAAGTGCCCATCAACAGAAGAATGCATTAAAAAAATGTGGTAGATATGCACAATGGAATACTACTCAGCAATTTCAAAAAACAAAATAATGTCATTTGCAGCAAAATCAATGGAACTGGAGAACATCATTTTAAGTGAATGAACACAAGCTCAAAAAGAGAAATACCAGATGTTCTCACTCCGACTTCAAGGGAGGAAAAAATCCTATACATAAATTAAAACATAATTTTTAAAAACTCAATTAAACTTAGCATGTTGTTGTTGTTGTTAGGTGCCGTCGAGTCGGTATCCAACTCACAGTGACCTTCATAGGGTTTTCAATGGCGACTGTATCGGGATTGCCTTGGGAGTAGATTGCCAGGCCCTTCTCCCATATTTGTGGTGTTTGGAATTGAACTCAAGACCTCAGAAACTGCAGCACAGCGCTCTACCAACTGAGCTAAATCCCAGCCTGCAAACTTAGCATAGCAGGGACAATTTAAGGAGCAGAAAGAAGGAGAAAGGAATCTAGCAAAGAGAAGCAATGATTGGAGAAGATGGGAGGGGGAAAATGGTCAACAAGGAGGGGTGAAAGGGAAGAGGTCAACCTCAATGTAAACAGTACAACTTTATGAGTATGGTGGGGAAAAAAAGGGGGAAGATAGAAAAAATACCTACAAGAATAGCTATAATTAAAAATAATAATAATAGTAATAATACCAAAGGCTGGCAATAATGTAAATGGACTAGATCACTCATCTAATACTGCTGAGGATGTAAAAAGGTAGATCACTACAGAAAAAAAGTGTGGACTTAAATCAAAATCAGGATGCACATACATAGATAAATATTCTCACAAAAAGACATGCAAGTAGAAAGGAGACCATTGGTGTGGGGGAAATAGGGGAGGAAGGTCATGAGAGGGTAAGGGGGAAGTTATGTGAGCAATGTACAATGAAATGCATGTATGGAAAGGTCAGAATGAAACCTATGTCATAATGAAACCCATGAAGTTGTACATTAAAAATTTCCAAAAAAAAAAAATAATAATAAAGACATCAAGAAAATTGGCAAGATATCCACCTATGCTCATTCATTGAAAAGCATCAATTATCATCTTGATAGAAATCTGGCTAAAAACTCTCATAGTTTGGAGGACAGCAGAGGTCACAGAGGTTAGGACATAGATACTTGTATTAGTTGATTTTCTTATTTCTCTGAGAAAATATCTGACATGAATGACTAAAAGGAGGAAAGATTTATTTGGTTCACAGTTTCAGAGGGTTCAGTCCATAGTCACTAAGCTTGTGTTTCTAGTTCTATAATGATGAAGTACATTATGTCACTGGGAAGATGTGGCATAGGCTATTCACCTCATGGTGGCCAAGAAGAAGAGGAAAGTGCTCACATCTTGGCTGACAGGAAGCAAAATGGAGCCATAATAGGAAGGGACAAGGGTAAGATACAGGCTCCAAGAACATGTTCCCAGTGACCCGCTGCCTCTAACCAGGCCCCACCTTCCACAGTCCCACCACCTCCCAATAGTCTATTCAAATTTTTAATCCATCAAGGATTAACCACTCTTTAGATCAGAGCCCTTATGATCTAAAGGTCTCTGGAAACTCCCTCACAAACATACCCAGAGACGTGCTTTATTAATCTTCTCAGTGTTTCTTAAACGAACGAAGTTGACTATCAAGATTAACATCAAATATTGAATACTACCTGGACTTTTTCCAAAGTATTATGTAAATCCTTATAACACTTATAATAACAAGGTCAATATAAATAGTATGAATTGATTTCAGCAAGAACAGCTTAATTCAAAGCAACATAATTATACCAAGTCACAAATCAATATACCCAACATAAAACTTAATAATGTCATTTGGTCCAAAGCACTAATCTTTATTCTGTATTTTCTCTGAAACATACTAAAGTCATGGCCAACTCTTGATTTTTGTCTTGACTACTTTGAGAGCATAAGAATTGATGTATTGCTCTTATTAAGACTTCTGTAAGGCTTTCTGTAGTTTTCACACTGACATGGATTATACACACAGAGACAGCTAGTAGCATGAAAGGTGTTTATAAAACACTCAGTTCATTCTGATGTATGGAGCCCACCAACATGGGCTTTTCTGTAAATAACATGCATTTGTCCCAAAGTTTAAGAGTACAGAGTTTAGGGGATAGCTGAGTGGTAAAGCACTTGCCTAGCATGCATGAAGTTTGTGCCCGACGTACATCAAAGCAAAAATAAAATAAAGCTTGAAAGCAATATGACTTATGAAGATAAATATGCCAGATAGATAGATAGATAGAGAGAGAGAGACAGAGAGAGAGAGAGAGAGAGAGAGAGAGAGTCTACCAGTAACTGAGGGCGTTATTGAAACTCAGGGAAGCAACATGCCTTCCACACACAATGTTATTGACATAAATACAGGCTACCTCTGCAATAATAATATTGTAGAATTATCAATGAAATTTTGGAAGTTAGAAATATGTTATATCATGTAGGCATTTGATATCATTCATTTTTAATAGACGATAATGTAGCCAAAAAACAAACAGCAAAAATAGTAATGAACATGGAAGTCAAACAGACCTGTCGCCTTCCATTTGACTTAGGAGAAGTTTCATTATCTCATTTGGCCTCAGTTTCCTTGGTAGATGATCAATAAATATATTCTCCTCTACCTTATTCCTTCAACTATACAGAAACCTTGATGAAGACTTTTCTGAATGAGCAGGGCATGAAGATCAGTTCACTAATGAGCATTCTTCAAACTGCAGGTTAGAATATCATCAAATTATGTTTTACCTCCTGTGGTAGGCTAAATAATGGTGCTGTTGTTGTTGTTGTTATGTGCCATCGAGTTGGTATCCGACTTATAGCAAACCTCGTAGGGTTTTCAATGGCTGTTTCGGGATTGCCTTGGGAGTGGATTGCCAGGTCCTTCTCCCATTTTTGTGGTGCTGGGAATCAAACTTGGGACCTCAGAGACTGCAGCACAGTGCTCTACCAACTGAGCTAAATCCCAGCCCAATGGTGTTGTAGTAGTTTTGATATGAAATGTCTTCTGAAGGCTGGTATCCAATGTGATGTTGTGAGGTAGGTCTTTGGGGAAGTGATTGGATCTTGAGGGCTCTGATAGAATCAATGGATTAATCTATTGATGGATTCGTAATTCAGTGGCATTACCGGGAGATAATAGAAACTAGGAGGTAGAGCCTAGTTTGAGGAAGCAGGTTATGGAGGGCATGCCTTTGAAGGGTATGCCTCATTCCCAACCCCCTTATCTCTCTGTGCTTCCTGACTGCAATGAGGTGAGTAGCTTTCCTCTGTTATACCTGTCTGCCATAATGTTCTACCTCATCCCAGCCCAGAAACAATGGAGCCAGCTGACCATGTACTAAAACCTCTGAAACCGTGGGCTAAATAAATCCTTTCCTCCTGTAAGTTGTTTCCTCAGGTATTTTTTCATTGCAACAAAAAAAGCGACTAACACAAATGGCTTCTCCAAGATGTCTTGTTGCTGTTGTTGTTAGGTGCCGTTGAGTCGGTATCCAACTCATAGCGACCCTCATAGGGTTTTCAATGGCTGTTTTGGGATTGCCTTGGGAGTGGATTGCCAGGCCCTTATCCCATTTTTGCAGTGCAGGGAACTGAACTCAGGTCCTCAGAGACTGCAGCGCAGCAGTCTACCAACTGAGCTAAATCCCAGCCCCCCAAGATGTCTTAGTCCCAAGAAATTTACATAGGAAAAGCAATGTTGTAGATGTCATGAAACTGAGAATCTTGAGATACAAAGATTATCCTGAATTATCCAAGTAAAAATAATATAATGACATGGTGTTTTACAAGAGGGAGGTAGGAAGGTCAAAGCAGAGAAGATGTACTGATGAAGGCAGAGATCAAAAAGAGAGAGATGTGAAGATACTACACTGCTACACTTGATGATGAAAGAAGGGACCACAAGCCAAAGATTGCAGGCAGCCTCTAGATGCTGGCTATGGAAAGGAAATGATTCTCCCCTTAGAACATCCAAAAGGAATGCAGCCCCACTAACAGCTTGATTTTAGGACTTATGACATCAAACTATAAGTAAGACATTTGTGTAGTTTTAAGCTAGTGTTTGTAGTGAACTATTATCCCAACAAGAGATCTTTCAACACTAACTCAACTCAAATAATTCAACATTAGATGATGTAGCATCCTTTGCCATTGGTGGAAAGTTCTTTTGAAATAAATTGGCAATGTTTGTTAACATACTAAAAATATTCACTTTGTCTAACCCAGTCCTACTATTTCCAAAGTAGTAATCATAAACCTAAGCAATGTTTATCCTGGTACTATGTATGACAACAAAAAATTGGATATATCACAAATGTCCAATGATATTGGTGTGACTACATAAGTAATCACCAGCAGCCATACTACTGTGGCTACCAATCCTGTCAGATCACAGAAGCTAAGGAGGGTTGGGCCCAGTTAGTACTTGGAAGGGAGTCCACCTGGGAACACCAGATGCTGTAGGCTTGGGAGAAGTACCTGGCAACCTACTCCCAAAAAACAATCAGTCACTGAAAACCCTATGAATAGCAGAGAAGCACTGACAATAGTGTTTCATTTGTTGGACATAGGGTTACTCTGAGTCGGACATGAACTCAATGTCACCTAACAACAACATAAGTAAGTAAGTAATGCACTATGTATATTATGTATGAAACATTTTACAGTAATTTAAAATGTGTTCAAACTTTTCATGTTAATGATAGTAATTACAGAATAAGTAAAATAATAATAGTATATAATTTTATGTACAGTACTTCCTCCATTACATTTTTTAAATGCCTGGATAGGAATAAAATGATAACTGATAGGAAATATACAAAATATTCACAGTAGTTATCTTCTAGATGATGAGTAATTTTCATTTCCTAAACTGATATTTTTGTGTATTTCCCAAGCTTTTTACAATGAGCATGTGTTTTATCTACAATTAATAGAAAGAAATGTCATATCATATTGGTAACCCATGCCACAACTCAATATGAAAACATATTAGTAGTTAGAAAGGGATCTCTGACATACAATAGTAAAAAGCCAATTTAAAAAGAAATCAAGGAAAAATAAGCTAACACAACTAATGGCAAGTTCTTTAGAAAAAATTGGCAATATATTTGAATTTAGGAATTTCAACCTATTTTTAAAGTATAGTAATACATAATGAGGGGAAATGACATGTTTCAGCTACATAACTTTTCTGGATAATTGAAGCCATTTCCTTTACATCCTCATCATTTCAAAGATCTTAACACTATTGTGTTGGAAATCATTGAGTCATGTTTTATATATTTCTACTCATCATTAACAGTCATTAGGGGATTAGATTTTGGGCTTATCACTGAGGTTTTCCATATTTCTTATTTCTTACCCATAAATTGGAAATAAAAATTCATATATGGCTATGACCTGGGTATTTGTGAAAGTCAAATGAGATATTAAGGCATCTTCAAAACTGAAAAAGAATAATACAAAAATAAGATCCTTCTTGTATTCTAGGTGATTTGTGGCTACAGTAAACATCAATATTCACTGAATGCTGGAATAAATGATGCCTTGTGAAATACCTAATTACTCAGTGCTGGTTATTTATTACTTCATAGGCCAATGGGCCATGCTTTTGAGAGTTCTTGTCTTTTTAGAATCTAGCCTGGGGTTATTTTTAAAAGAAAACATTACAGATGGGGAGGGAGAGAAGCTATATATATAAGACAGAAATGTACAATATATATTTAGATATGTGTTTATATATGCATACATACACATATGCACATCCTCCTTTTCTTTTATTAATGTTTTAACTTCCCTAAAAAGGCATCTATTATCTCTTTTAAAGGATCAGTATTGTGTTTTTGTATAATTAAAACTTTTATTATAAATTTTAGAACAACTTTTCTGTATTCACCTGTCAGGAAAAATGCTCTAACTTCTTGAGATTTTTCTTCTTCCCCTTGTCACCCAAATTCAGTTCTCTGGCATTTATGTTTTTTCTATACACAAGGAAGATAAGATATAGGTCTCAGTTCTGAGTAACGAAGCTATGAGAAAAATGGAACAGCCACTGACTCCTTGGAGCTATTTTATTTGCACATTCTGAGTCATTTTGATTCACACAGGTAAGTTAGGGTTTAAATTAGACAGTCCCTGGCTGGGCAAGTTATACTGTTGCTAAAATGGAACATGGTGCAAGGAGGTGTGACAATATTGTAAAATGACTCATCTTCAGCCACAATTAGACTTTCTCCATCACCTGCCAGGTGCTGACAGTCCTGAGCTCAGAGCCACACAGTCTCTGTTAAAGGTTTCGTTGACTTCTGGTAATCTTCCTCAGTTACTGAAAATTATTGATCCTGTTTCCACACATCTCAATGTAATCGGCTTCTCCTCAGGCGTCCCCATGGACACCAGAGACCAGCTTGACCTGTTAAATAAGCAGAGTTGATTCCTATTACTATTTTCTCTCTTCTAAGTTGAAGAGTTAGACACCAACAACTGAGGCAACTTTTAATTTGTTCTTAAAATAGGACGCATGTTTCTAGACGACCCACTCATATGAATGTGTATCTTTGACAGTGAATCTGCAGTATAATTGATATCAAAAGAGATGGTGAGGCAGAGCAAGACTTAGATTAAGAAAAACTACATGAGGCAAAATAGGTTAAATGGGCTTTGGAATCAATTGATTTAAATCCTGAATCTATTTGTAATTACCAATAATAATGGAATTATAAAAGAAGGATATTCAATTCTCAATATATTCCTCTAAAGAATGCAGAAAAAAAAACTTCCATCACGGAACATTGGCATTTTTGGTTGCAGCAGTACATAATCTTCATTTAAAAAGAAAGAAATTAAAAAATCAAAAATGCCCACAAGAAAACAATACAAGGAAATAAATCAATCTCTATATTATGGGTTTTATTTTTAGCTTCTCAGTAACTAGTACTTTATGAAAGTCAAATTTGAGATCAACAGAAGATAAATGTCAGCATTCTGCACCATAGCCTGTGTTCCTTGGGACAGCACTGGCTTGGTACCTAATAGTTTCTATTGTTTTCCAATCGAGTCTACTTCAAGGGCAAGACTGCTTTGCTGCCTGACTGTATGTCCAGTAGCACAATAGAGCTGAACATATAATAGATATTCAATGAATATCAATTGATGAGAAAGAACTCAGGATTCTTTTGTTCTCGGTGCCATTGAATGCTTCATAGGACAGCAATATAAAATTTGTCCTTTGTTGCAATTACAATAAATTATGTCTGCCCTCTATAAAGAAATGTAATAGTTTCCTAGACCTCATTTAGATTTCATATTTTTCTGTTGTGGAAACAAGATGATGCCTTCAATCCTCATCATATGGTTAAAGAGAAGTGCCATTGACATTACATCTGCTCTTGCAGCAATCTCTCAAGGCATCAGTAAAGGGATCAAGTAGAACAGACACCTCTGAAGTAACTAACACCCCCCCATACACACACAGTGGAGTAAGAGAGAACTAGCATATTTGGTCTAAGAACACAGTTCCCCTTGGCATTCCACCTACCTATCCATGTCATCAAAGGTAAAGAGCACACTTCAAAAACCCACCCACTCTAATATCTTGTAGTCAGAGACTCATCTCTACTTTTTCTCTTGGATCTAAATTATTCATTTTGTCCCTTTTAATGAAAATTACCTTAAGAGCCCCAAACCCATGATCAGCTTTCATTTCCTGCATTATAGTTCCATGAGGGTCAGTTCATCCATCATTCTGTCCACCTCTTCCACTTCTCCCTAATCCTAAGATCTTCCCACTGTGCTGTCTGGATCCATGACAAATCACAAAGGGCAATTGTCTCCTATTATCCTCTTCTTCTCTGTAAGTTCCCTCACCTTCTTATTATTTTAACAGAAACCATGTCCTTGGAAGAACGCTATGCTACCTGCAGCCAACTCTCACTGTGAGTGGTTTCTTCCTACCCTGGAAAGAAGTAAATGCCCTCCCCACCCAACCTCCAGCCTCCATTGCTCCTCTCTTGACATTTCACTTCCTTCATTTCTAAATTTCACTGTAACTGTCATCTACTGATCCCTGTTATTTCTTCTCATTTTCCAAGGGAACTCTTCATCCTCTGTCACTCCAATACTACTTTTGTCCTAATTCTTAGTCATTTCAATAATACATGCAGTTGAAATTTCTAGCACCTGCTCTCTCATTAGAACTTAAGACTTTATCATCACCATCATTTGCAAAACCATCTACCTTTCACGAACTCAGGTGAGTACATTCCACTCTTTACCACCTTCCATCTGTTTGGATCACTCCATGAAATATCTTATCCCCACTAACCTTTTACCCCACTGAAAATTCCACCAATAATTCATTAATTCTTACATCTTTTTGCTGTTCCTCATCCTTTTGATAGTCTCACTCTTCTCTTTACCTGGCTGAATTCCATAGTCAATTTTTTGCATACATACTTTATGTCTCATTCTCCCTCACTTTATGTCCCTCTACCTCCCTCTCTGTCTCTCTCATACACACTTTGTCTCTTACTCCCCCCTCCCCCTCAACTTGTTTGACAAACCATAAAGTTGATTAGATTCGATTCACCACCTTCTTTATCTACAACCTGTTTAAATATGTGGCGACAAAGTCAAGTAGCCCCTTTATGCTTCCCAGCAGTCATAAGACACCCTACTCTCCCAAAACACTTTTGCATTCTCTTCTTTTCCTTTCTCTCAAATCCCATATTTCCATTATCCTCAGTCTCAACCAATGATCTTTTGTCCTATTTTTCTGAGGAAATACAATGCACCAGAATAGAACTTCCATAGACTCTTGCCATTATACTGCCTACCCACTAGAACCTATAATCAATGACTGTGGTTTTCTACCTATTACCAGAGCTGATAATAGGTAAAACCAGCCCTGACCCCTGGAAATTTGATCACAGCAATGGGAAGCTATATGTTTGCAATTTATATCAATATTTCCCCACTGCAAGTACCTTGCAAAAGAATTTGAAAAGAACATTTCATAACAATTTAGAAGTGCAAAAATATTACTATTATTTTAATAGAGACAAAATATCAAAGAGAAGGAAAGATTTGTGTGGCATTTACAATTAATCATGGACAGCTACAAAGTAATAAAAGAATACCAGGTTGGTATTTAAATGCTAGAGCTGACTGACCTTGGAAAATATTACAGAGTCATAATAACCTGAAGTTGAGTCATAATTGTTTTTACCAACTGGCTTTGTTACCTGGGGAAGTTATGAAATAGCAAAATCTTCAGTTTCTTATGCATAATAGAACAGCCTCATACATTTTATTGAAGACTGAATGATATAAAATGTGCCCAGTATATATTATTTTCACATTTGCTTTCTTTTTCTTTCTGATTTGTTAATTTTACATGGTTAAAAGCAAAACCATTATAATACTGTTTCTATACCACAGGAAGCAGAAAAGTGTCCACCTCCACCCCATCCCCAAGATATTCATGTCTTAATCTCCGGAAACTACAAGTAAGTTTCCTTCCCGGGTTTTTTTTTTTTTTTCAGATATGATTAAAGACTTTGATATAAGGATATTGTCCTGCATTTTCTTACTCGGCCCAGTAAATTCACAAGGATCCTTAAAAGAGAAAAGGGAGTTCAAAGAGTGAGGCAGAGGGAAATTTAACTACAGAAGAGAAAATCAAAGTGAATCAGAGTGAGAAAGATTCAACCCATCCTTGCTGCCTTGAAGGTAGTGCCAAGGACCGTGGGCAGGGTCTAAACGACAGAAAATGCAGACAAATGGGTTTTCCCCTAGAGCCTCCCAAGAGCAAAGTAGCCTGTGCCAACACCTTGATTTTAGTTCCTTGAGACACATTTAGGCCTTCTGAGCCTTTAAAATAATAAATTTGTGTTGTTTTAAGCCACTGAGTTTGTGGCAATTTGTTACAACACCCAGTCTCTTAGGCATAGAAATAAACCAAGCATTGGATTTGCCCAAATTAACCATGACTTGATTCTCCAGTTCCTACTGAGATTTCATAAGCCTTATAAAAGTGTAACGAAGACAGCAAAGAGGTTCCCCATGCATTCTTGCAGTGTTAGCTGCAAAATAGGACAATAAAGCTTGGAAAAGCTTTTTAACAAAGTACCTCTCCTTCCCCTTTCCCTTTCTCTCTCTCTCTCCCTCTCCCTCCCTCTATCTGTGTGTGTCTGTCTGTCTCTCTCTCCCCCCATCTTTCTCATCTCTCTCTCTCAATATTGTCTGTTCATAAAGAAATAAATACAAAGCAGTGCCAACAAGTCTTCTGTGAGCTACAAAGAATAGGACAACCTCTTACTTACTAATAAAGAAGTCATAGAGAGAAGTTCTCATACTTATACACAGATCCAAGTAGAGGAATCTCTGAAGACAACTGTGGCTAGCACCATCAGAGTGCAGACTAGGTAAGTACCATCATTGAACACATCTCAGTTTTAATATAGTACGACAACAGAAACCTTGTAAAATCAGTCATAGAAAACTGTATCCTGTGTCATCCTAATTATTCATCATTTATTAAAGTCATTAAATGATGTCAGAATAGTAGGGTATGACAAAAATAAAATATGTTATGATTAGAAAAGAGTAAAACCATCTTTATCTGCATTACATTTAACTGTATACACAGAAAAATCTGAGATAAATGATTAGAATATATAAATGAACAGTAAGGTTGCTGTATGTAGAAGAAATATACAGGGATCTCTTTTTTCTACATAACAGGAAACTACACAAAATTAGTATTTTTAAAAATAATACCAAAAATGCCAAAAACACCAGATAGCTAAAAATGATGTGAAGAGGATCTTACAGAAAGGATGCAAGGCACACAGAAAACTACAAATGATGTAGAGAAATTAATGAAGACCTATTAACCAAATGCCTAACATGGAAGGATGAATTATGTTGATGAATTGGAGAAGATAAAATTTTTGCAAAGATATTCTCTATAAAATAAATATAATTCCAACAAAAACTCAGCAGATTATTTTCTTATATATTGACAGGCTGCACTTAGACCCATCATTGCATAAAATGAGGATGAATAGTACAACCAAGTTTGGTTGACTTGGGTTGTAAACCTAACTCTGCCCCTTCCATTTGTGTGACCCAGACTAACCTACTTAAGCTATCCAAACCTCACTTTCCATACTTATTAAAATAGAAACAATAATGTCTCCTTTATATGGTTCCTGTGAGGATAAAATAGGCTATTTTAGATAATATATTTTGCAGCTATCTGCTAGTAGGATCCCCCACTTAATTGCCTTGCTCCTTCAATAGACTCCTTGAAGTCAGGGACTTCACAATGATAAGCTTAGCAATGATAAGCTTAGCTCAATAAGTGCTAAATCAATCATTATATTTTGAAATATAATCATAGGAAATAGATGGCAGTTCAAGCAACTATTGTGCAAGAAGCACTTTATTAGGAAATAGGAGGAGTTTCCTAGTACATGGGCAGTACCTAGTGGAGGCATCTGGGAGCAGACATAGGTAAAGGTCAGGGAAGAAAAATGAGAATTAGTCCTCAAAAAAAGGGAAAGATTGGAGCAGGCTTGTTGGATATAAAAGCAAAAGGTGTATCAATACATAGCATAGAACTGCTATTAGGACTGATATAACATGGAAAGTTGGTTGCAGGAGAAATATAGAAGCCCAGTTACCATAACTGGAGCATGTGATTTTAAAAATCCATTTCATTAAATATTGAGTCACTAGTAGTATGAGTAGTTAAGTGCCACTGAGTCAAGTCCAACTCACAGTGGTACTATGTACAATAGAGCAAAACACTACCCCAGCATTGTGCCATGCACATGATCTTTTTTATGCTTAAGCCCATTGTTGCAGTCACTGTGTCAATTCATCTAGTAGAGGGTCTTCCTCTACTATACCCTCTACTAGATGGGTTGAGTCACTAGCTTACACCAAAAAAGTCTCCTTATATTTCTGATTAAGATCAAAGTCAGGCTAAAAGCCTAAGATGAGGTTGCCCTTGAAATTTAAGATGAAGTGAACTCAATAGGGAAAAAAATTGTTTCTTCTGGGATTGGAATCTAAGCGAGACCATTGCATATTGGAGACTTATGTATATTGGTTAAGACATAAGATGATTGTTCTTAAATCTACTGGAGAGGACCTCCTGGGTTTGGGGGGTTTTTTGTTGTTTTACTTTTGATACAAGGCCTCACCATGTAGCCCTGGAACCTGCTATGTAGCCAGGCTAGGCTTAAACTCATGTCTATCCTCCTGCCTCTGCCTCCAGAGTGCTGGAATGACAGGTGTACACCACCATGTCTGGCTAGGATTTGCTGTTTTTAATGCCTCATCTACTTAGCTCTTTTTAGTGGTAGGGCTGTAAAGCGATGGTATGGCTGGGGATTAGAAAAAAGAAGCAGCCCCTCCTTGAAGTAGTCCAAGACCTCAGCAGAGACAGAGCTAATTGGAAAAAGTAGAAATGAATGCTTGGCTGAACCTACTTGCTTAGAGGATTGCCCCCTAATCCATGGGAAGTGAGCAACTACTCAACTCTCAAGAGTCCCACCTGGGGCTTGAGTGGGCCGGGAGCACTGCCTAAGGGCTGTAGATACTACATGGGATACAGTGGCCAAACCACTCATAGGAGGTGACAAGAGATCCCAGGGGGGCTAACAAATGGAGCAGGGTTCCAGCCAAGGCATGGAGCAGTGTCCAAGGATGAACTTGTCCAGAGGAGGTGTCATGGCTCCACTCCTGTAACATAGAAGTCTGATCAAGGCAATTATCACAGCACAAAAATCATTCAGTAAACTAAGTTCTGTTAATACAAGATACTAAGGACAACAATAGGCCAAAAACTCCCAGAATTCAGGGCCCATCCTTAGGACAAATGAAGCAGGTCGACGGCAGCAAATTCCAAGCGATAATCATGGCCGTGTATGAAACTCTGTGCTTTCCAGAATGGTTGGAATTCACTCAGAAGTGGGCACAAATGAACTGATAAGGAAAAGGCATCAGTGTACTAGGAACAGAGGATGGGAGGCAGGGGCTCATGTGTAGATTCTCTGCCGAAAGCATGATTGATTCAGAGATGAGATTGATTCAGAGATGACTCCACTGGACAGCAACAATAGCTTAAACAAGAATCTTGGAGCTTGCAGTTTAGACCACTGCTTTAGGATCTAAGGATAAATATTCATTTATACTTGAAACATTTTTCTTTACTGAATTTTAGAGACAGCGAGTCAAAACGAGAGAGGAAAGAAATCAAGAGGCATATGTCACCTTATACCAGAAAGGCAAACAATGTCCTGGAGGCTCCCAGGTGCAGTCAGTCCCAGTTAATGAAGACAGACTTCCCTACAGGCATATCATTGTGCATAGACACCCTTGTGAGACAGGTGGTCACTGCAGACCCTCTGCTGCTCTTCTTTGTGAACATCGTTATCACACCTGTCCATCAAATAGTTGGAAATTAAGGTTTGACTGAACTTTGCCCACGGTGACAGATGAGGAAACAGATGAACGGGACGATGGCTTTCCCCGGGTCAAGTGATTCAGTAGCACTCAGGTGCTCTCTCATCTCCTCACAGTTTCTAGAACCCAAGTTTCTCCTTGATTCTTTTCCCTTCTAATCACTCTGAATGTGGAGAACACTAGTCACAGACAGCTTTTTCACTAGTCTCAGTTCCTTTAGAAACCAATGGTCCACTCCCTGGGTGAGCAATCACATCACAAGCTGCCATCCTCTTCATCATAGGTGGCCACATTGCAGGTCAGGGGCCTGCAGCAGCCTGCAAGCTCATTGATGAGCCACTCTCTACTAGGGGCTGCATAGCTTGAAGTAGTTTCATCATGGAGTCCTCCTGTGGCTACATAGGTTGTTTACCTATTTTTTAATGTGAGGGCTTCTTCCCTAGAGCACACACAACACATCCTCAAATGTCAGAAAACTTTCACCAATGTTCTTTCGGCCTATTACCCAGAACGTTCAGACTACCAGTGACTTCCAGTTACTCGAGCAAAGAATATCATTAGAGTACCACTGAAAGCAATATCCTATGAATGGTGTCAGTGATCACATGGTCTGGAGGACAGACTATGAAACAGAGGTTTGCAGTTATCAAGTTTACTGAGGCGTATTCCCAAGAACACCTATGGAGGATCCAAAGAAGCAGGATGAAGCAGAGGGATCCATCGAATTGTGGAGCAGTCTGAACAGTAACCTCGGCTGATACCACAGGAAGCTCTGGCACTCTGTGGGTCTTTAGAAATATTCCAGATTCAGTGAGGCCTTTTTCAGTGTTGTTCAATCGTTGGATTCCAGTAGACTTTGGAATACCCTGGAAAAAGGCAGCTTCCTTCAGTCCTTGGAGGGCAGCTCTTAGGGAGCATCTCAGCTATGAACCATGAGCCAGCAACCCTCCTGCCAGCCATGGGAATGGGTGCCTTGACCCTGAAAGGAAGGTCTTCACAATGCATCCATTCATTCCTGGCAGCCTCCTTGTGTTGTGGCATTGCATCTTGTCTGTGTTTATGTCCACTGTTCTAGCTGCTTTAATCTTTGTAATAGTAAATGTTTGGATTAGATTTATCTTAAATAATCTCTTCTCTTATTATTGGCCTCTTAATTTTAAAAATAGAAAGAATTTACAGTGAAGCTTGGATAGAAAGCTTATTTGTGCACCACAGCAACAGAATTTTAATGATAATAATGCCTTGTGTCCATAAAATGTCTTTTGTTCTGAGAAATAAATGTACATTCTTGCAAAGCATTTTGTTCCTCTAGAAATACCTCTGGCCATGTATATTAATTTTCCAGGGTTGCCTGCCATAACAAAGTACCACAGACTAGGTGGCTTAAACAATAGAAATTTATTTTCTCGTAATTCTAGAGACTAGGAGTCTAAGATCAAGGTGTGGGCAGGGTTCATTTCTTCGGAAGCTTCTCTCTTTGCTTGAGGCACAGCTCATGTTTCCGATCCCAAATGTTTATCTTCTTATCTCTGATTGTAGTGACTTCCTTCCCCTAGAACTTGTTTGTTATTAATATCAGCCTACAGAGAGCCCCTACCACTAATCTTCCCTGGAGTTTGCTTTGGATTATTGAATTAAGTGACTAAAGGCATTCCAGAGTGCAATTTATCTTCTCTATAATTTGTTTCTCTGAAAATTAATGTTATCCCATATAGGATTCATTCTCCTGTACTATGTTTCTGATAGCTTTCATTTTTATTCCTGAAGCAGATCCCTTGCTATGGTCCTCTGCCCCTTTCCTATCTTATAGACAGACCAGATCACTAGGAAAACATTGAGAGGACTCTTTTAGCTCTTGCTCTTGAGCCTGATAAAAATTCTAACATAGAAGACTTTGATTCTACTTCTCTAGTCCCTACAACCATCCTAGTTACTGTACAGTGCCAAAATCACCCTGAAGGAAAAGCAAAGTATTCACACTCTCACCCTCAGATGAACAGAGGAATGAGGAAGGGAACCAACATTTCGCAACCTTTTTTTTTTTTTACCATGTATTGGACACAGACAAATGTCTTCATAGATATCACCTTCTTTACTCTCCACAATACCACAAGGTGTGTTTTGTATTACCATTTTATGGATAAACAAGATAATAGACATCATGAATACTAAATAACGTGCACAAGTATCCCATTATGTGGAAAAGAGAGAATTGAAATGCACATCGGTCTGTCTCCAAATCCTGGCTTTTTTGTATTGGCCCACAGTGCTTATGTAAGAAGGGCAATCACGGAGCCCAGTCCCAACCCACACCTACACTCCCAAAAATCCTGAGCCCAAAGGTTTAGATGTTCACAGTCTACCCCTTGCTTTTCATATGCAATTTATGTGTCTAGCCAAAGGCACTCACTACCCACTGTCTTAGACTACCTTTGTCTCATACAGCAGTATGATACTCTTCTGTGCATACCTGATCATTCCTTGTATTAATGAGGTTCAACACTTGTTATTTGTTTTGTCAGCTAAAATCTGTTCTTTGCCATCTCATCATATCTTGCACGGAGAGCTCAGCCCTCTCCCAAAGGAAGCTGAGGGAAAGGGCAGGATGTGAATTCCACTCTCTGGTTGAATCTTCCAGTGGTGCCACTCATTGGCTGCCTAGTGCCCAAAGGTTCTCTAACTCTTTGAAATCCGTTTCCCTACTCCCTGGGCAGATTGCTGTCTCTTGAAGATATAAGTTAGGAACCAAGCACCAAGTAAAAGCCACCTGTTGTGATTGTAATACAAACTTTCAGCCACACCTCTTAATGGAATGAATGGAGTATGGAGAGGTGGGAAGAGATGACAAAATATTACCTACCCTCAACAGGCAGGTAAAAATAGATTTCTTTTGAAAGAGTCATAATGAGACTGCATCCACTGAGTCACTGAGCTATGCCCAAATTTGACAACTACCAGGAGGGAGAAACTCCTGGAAGAAAAATTTGTCTTCAAGCTGAGTTGCTCAGGGCTAAGACATTTCTGCATGAAGTTCATGCTAAGATGTTGGAGTCAGAGCAAGATAGTTATACAAAGGCCAGTGTAGCACACTCCTAACAAATATCCCCTTTACTCTACCCTCTCGTCCCCTTTACATTTCTCTATTTGGTTTTATGTGAGCCACCATTTTTCTCCAAAACAGAAAGCTATGTTGTACTATTTATTATCTTTGTTATTACTCTTTAGATGCCCTCTAGTAAGGTCCAACTCATAGTACCCTCATAGGGCTTTCAATTGCTGATTGTTTCAGGATTGCTTTGGGGAGTGTATTGCCACATCCTTGTCACATTTTTGCAGTGCTGGGGATCAAACCTGGGTCCTCAGAGAGGGCAGAGCAAACATTCTACCATCTGAGCTAAACCCACAATCAGCCACTGAAAACCCTATGAGGGTCGCTATGAGTCAGACCCAACTTGATGGCACACAACAACAACAACAACAATTACCCATTAGCTCAAGCCCAAACACCCAACCAGGCATTCTAGGACTTCTGTAATATGACCTATTCTCCCACGATTAGAAACATGGCTCTCCACTTGGGTTAAGCTATTCTTTTCATAGTCTCCCACGAGTGACCATCTTCAGCCCTAATGAATGGATTGCTACTTAAAACCAAACTAGTGATAGTAATGTCATTGATAGTCTCTCAAAGACAGCTCAGGATAGTGTGCTCTGCCAAATATTTCCACGTTCCCACTTTATGGGTATATCGCAGGCTTCATTTCCAGGACTCCTATAGGTCTGGTCAATGAGCTGAGGTAGACAATTGTTGTTGTTGTTAGGTGCCGTCGAGTCGGTATCCGACTCATAGCGACCCTCTGTACAACAGGGGAAACACTATTGTCAGTGCTTCTCTGTTGTTCATAGGGTTTTCAATGGCAGATTGATTTTTGGGAGTGGGTTGCCAGATCCATCTCCCAAGCCTACAGCATCTGGTGTTCCCAGGCGGTCTCCCATCCAGGTACTAACCAGGCCCGACCCTGCTTAGCTTCCGAGATCTGATGGAATTGGATGCTACAGGGCTACAGCTGCAGGCGAGGTAGACAATAGCACACTCAATGCCCAAGAATTTTGTGGTACCAGTGGAGAAGTCCATCTTCAATGAACTTAAACATGAGCAAGTTGGGAAAGGTAAACATATTCATCTTTATTTATAAAATAACAGCCAGAATTATCTTCATATACAGTGGTTTTAAAAGATGTACACATTGCATGCTCTCACACACACCTGTGACAGGAATACATAAACACACAAATAATAATATCTACAAGAATATTTTGCCTGTTTCACAAATGAGGAAGCTATGATCCTAGAAGCTAAATTATTTTACCCAAGGACAAAAATAATAAATACATTGAACTGTTCCCTTTTCTTCAATTCCCTATTTTTAGAAAGCCTGCCATGAACAAACTGCCTCCAAAGTAGGTATCAGTGTTTCTCCTGCCAACCTATCCTCACACTCCAACCCCAGTCCTACCCCTGAAATTAGATCCATCCCCCTGCCCCTGTCCTTCAAAACACCCAGGGACCATATGGAGGGAGAACAACCAAACCAGGGAGCCCAAGGGAAGCCTCTGAAGTGGAAGAAGACGAAGTCTGGCAGGTTCCTACCAGCCTCAGGCTGGCCAAGAAGGACATAAAATGGTTTGCAGGTTGGTTCTGGATCTCGCCAAGGTTGACAAGACGCCAGCTGTTTTCAAAGGATCAGCAGGTCAACCTTGTAAAGCCCAGTCATCAAATGTTATCCTCAATTTTTCCTCGGCTTAGGTGTCACACCTGGCTGGAAGAGGAAGTCCGCCAAGGAAGCATTCCAGCTGCCCCCTCCTTCCAGCCAGGTCTCTGTGTCCCTCAGGAGCTCACTTCTCCGTCCCAGGAGACAGGACATCTGTGACAAATGGCAGCCTGGGTAAAATCACTGGAATACTTGTTAGCACTAAGAATAATAGCTCACATTTCTTGACAATTGAAGGCAGGTGCTATTCTAGGGGTTTTTAGTGTGTTAGTTCATTTAGTTCTGAAACCATCCTGGGAGGTATGTGCTATTATTATCAGGAAATGAGGAAATGAGCTCAGAAGCATGAGTAATTTCCTCAAGGTCACACAGTAGGAAAGCTATCCTCCCACCTCTATTGTTTTGTACCCTTTTCCCTCTCCATGCTGCTCCTTCAACCATAAATGGGGTGCCCAGTCCCCCCTTATCTTTTCCCCTTTCTGAACTTGGGCTCCAGAACGCCTCTGCTGCTCTGAATTCACAATTTTATATCATAAACCATGTTGCTTTTCCAGAAGCGTTTGCTCAATCATCTCATTTTTCATTGTGGAATGAAGTCTATGGCATTTTAAGTAAATTTCAAGCCTAAACAAACTGGTAGAGGATATTTTTGGAGGAACCAGAAGGCTTCCTGGAGCCCCTGGTATCACACGAGGTAAAACAGCCTTGGAGTGATATTCGAGGCTCCCTCTTCATGTGAACAGCAGAGGGCACTGTGCAGCTGCAGCCTGAGTAAGAATGAGGGCTCCCTCTCTGCACTTGGGGAATGGATCTCCCCATCAGAATCTCCACCTGAAAAAAAAGTGCCGGGGTTTCAGGTCTCTGCAGTCCTCCTTCCCTCACTCTGGGCCCCTTTGACAGACCTGCCTCAGTTTTGCTCTCAGAATCTTGACCTGAGCTTATTAGGATAAAAGAAGATTCCATCCACAGTAGAAGACCCCAGCCTCCTTGCAAGTCTACCTCTGATTTCCCATCCCCTTTCCCAATACTGAAATTTGACCTCCTTCTGTCACCTGGTCAGTCTTGAACTCTGCATTGGGATTTAAGGATAAAAATAATGCCATTCCTCCATAGTTTACCCCTGCCCTGGACTGTACCGCTTCCTTGTGCTTACCAAACACCCTGGGTATTCTGAGCTGTCAATGTGTCATAATCCCTGCTGAGAAACTCCCTTGGTGCTATCTGCTCTCCACTTTGGAAGAGCTCTTACTGTGAATTTCCTATCCCTCTACTCCAATGTTTGTGGAGTCCCCAACAAGGTCTGACACAATGCCAGCTGCTGTTACAAAACCCTTCTGATACCATGTGTGTTCATGTCTAAAATCACAGGACACAATTACTAAGAAGATTCACCTGTGGGAGATAAACTGAAAAGATGTGATCCTCAGTTCATCACCTACCTCACAGGTTCAAAACCAGAAGGTACTGAAAATTAAAGAATTATGTGGAGAAGATGCCACTGGGGAGGACATTTCCCGCTCCTTCTCAGCCTTCTTCCAACACTGATCTCAGCATTTTGTCCCGCCTCCACTATAGTTGATAATGTCCCTGGTCTTTACTGTTTTTTTCCAGTTATTACCACAGCCAAGCAAGTGTGCTCAACCAGCTGCAGATACAGCCTCAACCACACCTCTCCTCTCTAGAATGGCTGGGCAAAGTGTCCCCAGGAAGTGGGCCTCCCCCTCATCATACAGCCTGACAAATGTAAAACAAATTGTTGTCAAATGCAACCCTAGTAGAAGGCCAGCTCTGGATTAGGGACAAGTCACGAACTGTTTTAGCAACCTTGCACCATGGAGGAACACTACAGACTAGGAAACAGGCACAGTGCAAGAGAGTTAACCTCTTCAACCTTCTAACATAAAACTGGGCAGGGACTCGTGGGAAGGAGTAGATGATGGAAGGGGAGAGGAACAATGCAGAGGGACAAATGGAGAGAGAAAAAAAATGTAAAATACAGGATGCAACTCTATGAATATATGAAAAAAAGAAAGAAAAAAATATATAACCCATAGTTGCATATGGCTGTCATTACATGTTAAATAAAATTCTTACACTTTTTTGTTCTTTCATTTATTCTATTCTGTAAAATGTTTAAGAAGATGGAAATGTAAGCAAAACTGATTTAATAGTTGCATGATAGATCTACCAAATGACTTATTATTCTGTACCCTACTAATATGTGTAAAGAAAATACTAATAAAAATAAAATGAAAAAATTAATTTTTAAAAAATTTAGATGTGAGGGTGATCACTTAAGGAATCCATGCTGGCAATTGTGCCTCTTTGTTTTCCCCACACATGCCAATCTATGTAGGCAATGGAGCTTTCTTACTCTCTTTCCCTTTTCCTGGGACCATGTGCAATGTCCCCCACCAGCACAACATCAGGTTATTGTGCTTTAATGTTCAGAACAAGTCATGTGCTCTAACATTTGGTCTCTAGCTGGTAACGCTATTTGTGGAGCTCATGGGACTTTGGGAAGGAGGGTCTCAGCTTTGTGGAAGTGGTTACTGACAGCCTGTCTTTGGAGGTTTTTATCCCAGACCCATGGTCCAGGAAGCTCTGCCTCTGCCATGAGAGGCCATGAGGTTGTCCACTATGGCCCCTGCCTCCTGCCACTGCCACATCTGCCCCGCCATCATTCTGGACTGATCTAACTGGTTGCTGTTGTTGTTGTTGTTAGGTGCCGTCGAGTCGGTATCCGACTCATAGCGACCCTATGTTCAACAGGGGAAACACTATCGTCAGTGCTTCTCTGCTGTTCATAGGGTTTTCAATGGCAGATTGATTTTTTGGGAGGGGGTTGCCAGGTCCTTCTCCCAAGCCTATAGCTTCTGGTGTTCCCAGGCGGTCTCCCATCCAGGTACTAACCAGGCCCGACCCTGCTTAGCTTCCGAGATCTGACGGGATCGGATACCACGGGGCTACAGCTGCAGGCTATCTAACTGGTAGCTTCCAATAAACCTTTTCCTCTATAAGTTTGCTTGGGTTGGTTTTTCTGTTACAGCAACGACAGCTAACACATCAGGTTTGTAGGCTCTATAGCACATCTGGTCCCTTACATGTCTTTCCAACTCACAGTGTCTTTGGTTCCGTGGGATTGCTCCAACCCTTTGCTTTGAGCCATTGCTCAATATATGAGGCATGACTCAGAAAGGAAAAGAATGTAAAAGAAGAAGGGGCTGCTGCCAGGCGGGGAAAAAAGGGAAGTCTGTCACTCATCTGTACCACACAGAAAAGCCACGACACCTCTCCAAGACAAAGTCATTACCTAGTTCGTCCATCCCTGCCTCCACTCCCCTATCACAGCCCAGGCTTCTGGCTGTCATTTTGTGACTTAGTCTCCCCTTCAAGGGCTGTCTAATATTTTCCCCCTAGTTTCACCTGTGGGCTGGGATTTAGCTCAGTTGGTAGAGTGCCGCTCTGCAGTCTTGAGGTCCCGAGTTCAATTCCCAGCACCGCAAAAATGGGAGAAGGAGCTGGCAACCCACTCCCAAGGCAATCCCGAAACAATCTACCATTGAAAACTCTATGAGTCGGACACGACTTGACGGCACCTAACAACAATGTTTCACCTGTGCAGAAATAAGCCTCGGGAGTTGGTTGTGAGTAGACAGCCAATTTGCCACAATCTTGCCCACACCCCCTTAGGAATGATTCTTGGCCCCACTTCATTAGGGACAGACAGACCTGTTGCTTTGTGATTTCAATTTTGCCTATAGTGGGGACATTATAAGTGTCACCATTCACTGACAATATGGAACTAAGATGAATGACTGTCGTAGACAGTGTGCTGCACTCTGCATCAGTGCCGGCACAAGCATTCCATCCTCTGAGCAAGGAGAGAAAATAAAAGCAGGCTTAAAACACAGGTTTTTAGGAAAATGTACACATTTTAGTTTATGTGCTGGGCAATAGAGAAATTCCTATTCTCCAAAAGATATGTTCCCCTATTTCCCTCCCACGTCATCCCAGCATCATGTAGCAGGCAGCAGTGGGCTCACAAGGGGCACTGAGTGGCTCAATATGACTTGCAAAGCAAAGTTTGTCCTTGAGTTTTTAATACTCACATTTTATCCTCAACGATTCACTAATTTAGGTCCATTTGTGGGACTTAATGATGCATTCTAAATGGGGAAAAAATAACACAGTTGACAATGAGTAATGATATTGATGAAAAAATATATATTGATATTTATGTACAGCCTGCCTCGAGATAAACATGTGAAAATGAAGACAAAAAGAGAGGTACCCAAACTGATACAACAACAAAGAACTAAGTTATCATATTTCACTGAATGTAACATTGTAAATCTGCATCATTATTTTTATGTAAAAAAGAAGTAAAACTTGCCAAGTAAGCCAAAACATATAGAATTATGTTACATTCCAATCCAAGAAATGTTAATAGATGAGTAAAATGTCTACCTTAAAATTAAACTGTGGTACTAAAAGTCATAGTTGATACTAGCTAGCCATAAATGGTGGTGCTCAGTGCATACAGAAAGGGAGTAGATTTTTTATTATTATTATTGGAAATGTTTAATGTACAACTTAATGTGTTTCATTCTGACATGCATTTCATTGTGACATTTCCATATATATGTTTCATTGTACATTGCAAAGATAACTTCCCCCTTACCCTCTTGTGCACCTCCTCCCCCTTCTATGCCCTCACCAAAAGCCTCTCTTCTATATTGCATGTCTTTTTGTGGGATTATTTTTCTATATACCCTTGCATCCCAATTATGTTTAAGGTCCAAACTTTTTTCTGTAGTGAGCTATCTTTTTACATCGTCAGTAGTATTACATGAATAATCTAGCCCATTTGTATTATTACCATTCTTTGGTATTATTCGTATTATTATAATTATTTCCCAAACTATTAAATTTGGGCTGTTTACTTGGAGGTTGCCCTCTCTCTCATTCTTCACACCTCTTTGTTCCTCCTCTCCTTCCTTTCTCTCAGGACGGAAGTAGATCTTAATGACAACATATTGGTAGGCAAATAACTTCTATCTAATATAGAAATGTTAGCAATTTTAGATTGTGCTTTAAAAGACAGCCAGCTCAAAAGTATTCTTCAGTTTCTGTAACTACCCAGATTCTCCAATCCACGGAAGTGTGGTTTACTAAAGAGTACTAAATAAGAAGACTGGAAAGAGGTTTTGATGACAGTTAGTCCTAGCTATGATTCTGCTCCTGATTAGCTGAGTGACCTTGTATACATCTCATAAGTATTCTGGGCCTTAAATTCCTTTCCTGTAAAATAAATGAGTTGCATTAGAATCTCATTTCTAACTCAATTCTCATTTCCTGGCTCTCACTGTTTATAAGTCTATGATCCTGGGTTCATGTGGTATTTAGTGGGTCCAATGTTAACCTGAAATAGACTCCAGGTGCAAAATTCTCTGAAAGGCCATATTCTGACTTTTACTTTTAGCAGGATCCTCCAAATTGATAAAATGAAGAAATGAGTAGATGAAGAATACCCTACTGAGTCTCTTTGAGAACAAATCCTGAGCACTGAGCTACTGTATCTATTTCTGCATGATTGAGGACACTGATCCTCCAGTGATGTCACTAACAAGAAGGGACTCACCTCTGCTGCCCTTGACTTCCCCTTCAGGGAAGACATCCTCATCCTCAGGGCATCTCTTATCTAAAAAACAATGACAGTGAGAAACATCTCACAGATGTCAGAGGAAACAACAGCATTCCCAAGGTTCAGGCTCTTGGCCTTGAACTCTAGATCAGTAACCCTGGCAAAAGCAACACCAGATGGTTTAGCACAGTGTCTGACAAGTAATTAAAGTTGAAGCATATTTATAACTAGATTTGGAATTAAGTTTAAATTGTGGTCATGGTTTCTATTCTTTTCACCAACAACATTTGCACACAGTCTTCTGCTGACTTTGTAAGGAGCAAGAAATTAGACAGTATGGTTCTCTCCTTTCCTCCTCACAGCTGATGCTGTGAACCACCCTCACAAACTCAGGTCCCCTGGACTGTGCTCTCCAATCAAAACTGCCTTACCCTCCTGCTTCCCTCAGCCACATGGAAAATACACTCAATGAATGAAGCAAATTCAAATTACCTTGTGATCCATAATGGTTCCAAACAGCAAGATGAAAAGGCCCTGTGGTAAAATTCAACAGAATCATGAGGGATAGCTTTTCAAACACTAACTCAGTGGGTTTTTTAATTCCACTCTTTTAGGAAAAGTTGAAGGCAATAATTGGGCATTAGAAACTTGTTTCCACTGGTGCAGATAAGCATGCATAGACAGGGCTGGGCGTGTGGGAGGTAAAGGCAGGAGGATCGTGAATTTTAAGACAGACTTGGCTTCACAGGGAGACCCTGTCTAAGTAAGAACAAGAAAGGAAGAAAAGAAGAAAGGAAGAGAGCAAGAGAAAGAAGAAATAGAGGAAGAGAAAAGAAAAGAGGGAGAGAGGAAGGGAAGGAGGGAGATAAAAAAAGAAAAGAGGAAAGAAAGAAAAGAAAAACCCATAAAAATATATTGATGTACCCACATATTTCTTTTGAGTCTATCTCCATCCTTAGAAGAGGATTACCCTCGTGGGACTTTACATGAGAGCTACTGATGTTTGTTGAATGACCACAGATGCAAAATAGAATTTTTCACCTTACTGAATCTTATATTTTCCCCCAAAATATTGAAGTAACTCTTCTTACTCATGATGACAGTTACACACAACATGCAACTTTGTAATTCCCAAATTGCAGTCATAGAAGTTGTCTTAAGAAAATAAAACTTGTGTTTTCTTCTGCTTTGAGTTGGGATAAACATTCAGTAATGGGCAGCCACAGGATCTGAGCTACTGGAAGAAGTTTCTTCATAAAAGAAAGAGAAAGTTACAAAGACTTGGAAGGCCAGGAGGGTGTCTTCACCATTTAAGGATAATTTCATTGTGAAGAAGCACTGACCAGAAGACCAAAACATGTTAAATATAGGTCACAGGAAAAGCTTGATGATAAAAGATTGCACATAACTAAACTTTTATGTTTTTATTTCTATCAAGAAAAGGGAACACAAATTGTCTGAAAAAGAAATACAAAATGACACTTCTTAGAATTTAATTAAGTTGCAAAGGAATAAAAAGGAAGAGATCATTAGCCACTAGAGTAACATCAAAAGTGGAGAAATATATGAATCCAAGAACTTAAGATTCCTAATAACAACAACAACAGTAACGAAAACACTCTTACGTCAAAGATTTTTCCTTAAGGCAATGCAATATGAAGAGTGAAATCAAGGTTCCCAATGGTAATTAAAGAATGATGAAGCCGGGAACTGTGGCACATACCTGTAATCCCAGCAACTCGGGAGGCAGAGGCAGGAGGATCACAAGTTCAAGACCAGAGGCAGTCTGCATAATTTAGTGAGACCCTGTCCCAAAAAATAAAAAAATGGCCTGAGGGTGCAGCTCAGTGGCACAGCACTTGCAAAAGCATGAAGTGCAAGGCCCTGGGTTCAACCTCCAGCACTAAAAAAAAAAAAAAAAAAAAAAAAAAAAAAAAAAAAAAAAAAAAAAAAAAAAAAAAAAAAAAAAAGAATGATGAGTAAGTACATAAATGATCTGAACTGACATACCTTTAAAGTCTACTTATATTTTGTATTATGTCTTTAAGTAGAGAACTTGTGACACGTTAATAGAAATACTTTTCTGCTTTATTAAATAGTTATATTATTTAAAGAAGTATTCAGAAAACTTTTTCTTCCATGAATCAGATAGTAAATACTTTAAGCTTTACAGGCCATAAAGTCTCTGTTACAATTACTCAACTGTGTTTTTATAGCTGAAAGGTAGTCATAGGGAAAATATAAACAAACAAGCACAACTGTGTTCCAGTAGAACCCTATTTACAAAAAGAGGCAGCAGGCTACAGTTTGCCAACCCCTCATTAAAAGCATAATTAAGACTATGGAGTTACCAAATTTTCTCTTACTCATGGGTATAGAAAGCAATCTGGCTAATGATAGCTTCTTGAAAGTGTAAGCTTGGTAGCAAGAGGAAGTAAAACAACTTTTAGACAAATGATCATGCCAAACCATGAATGTTAGAGTAGGAAAAGACAACAAAGACCATTCCAGATCCATATAGTTATTATACCAATGAGAAAGATGAGGCACAGAGAAAAGTATCCTTTCCAAGACCAGGTAACATATGCCAAGATCTATTTCTATACATAACAGCTTACATTTATTTCACAGGGAATAGGAAGGAAGAAGTATGAGAACTCCTGGCTGGTTAACATCCAAAGTGAATGTCAAGGGTATCCATATAGGAAATGGCTTTTTCACTGAGCTCCCAAACCACTGGAAAAGGATAAAACTGTGCTTGTTTTGAGGCATAATGTGAGTGTAGCTTCACATATTTCTGACCAAGGAATAGTCATTGTTAAGAGAAAGTAGGCTTCTAATGTGTAAACAGTAGGAAGAACACGGATCGATCAATGAGGGGAGAAGAAAAGAGATTCCCACCAACCAGCTTGATCCATGAAATCCAGCTTGGCAATCAACTAGGTAAAAGAGGCCACAACCAAATATTCCTAAGACATAGAAGCAAAGAGATCATTTCTTTCATACAATATGTAGAATTTTGTGTTCCATAATTTTAAGTCATAGCAAATTTTTTTTGTCTATCCAGGATTACACAGAAAGTTTCCCTCTTGGAACTTACTTGGAAAGCATTGAGCAGGGCAAAGATGATATGGAATACTAAGGAAGTGCCTTCTATGAGAGTGGCTATTCCAAAGCCCCAGGTCAGTCCTAGCAGCGGGGTAAGGATGGCAACATTCTTACTGATCCTCAAAATTATGGCTATATCTTGAGACTTGGAACTGCCAATAGAGGGCCTCTGAGTGTTGACGGCAACAGCCAAAACCACAATGAGATTCACAGCCACAATGACCAAGGCTGGGATGACAAATGCAAAAAGGGCTTTGGTATTGTCCCAGTTAAGCCAACAGGCATCAGGTCTCACGAAGCCTTTCTCTGGCTCTGTGATAGCAACTGTGGTGACAGCGATCACCAGTGGGCACCCATAGCCAATGGAAAAGCCAATGGCCATCATGCGAGATTTCATCATCCTCCGGAAAACAACCAATATTCCATAGATGATGAGCAGCGCTTTGAAGAGCATCCAGAAAAACAGGGAGAGGTAGAAAAGGTGGCTGAAAAACGTCATGGCGACACACCAGTTGTTGTCCTGGGCCTTTATGTTAAAGGTGGAGCCTATGATGAAGCAAACGTTTGCTGTCAGGAGTGACACCGCTATGTTCACGATGCACACATGACGCATGTACGATATCTCTGTCACAACCACGCGGGACCAAACCATGGCTTCAATGATCAGGCAAAGAACCAGGCTAAGGACTGAAAGGCTGAGCCCAATGCAAGTGATGTAGTCCAGGACTTTGTGCATCACAGATTTGGGGGACATTAGAATGGAGAAAGACATCATCACTTTGCTGTAGTTACAGTGGCATTTCACTCTGTTCCTGACATCCAGCATCGTTTCACATGCTTTCTCATCCCACCTCCTTTTCTTGGAGTGCCAGCCAACACATTGGGCCTTGGTAGCTTTGGATCTATTGATTTTGTCAAAGGTGAGTGAGATTTCTTCCAGCTTTTCTGGCAAAATCACTGACAAGATTAGACCATTTATGGGTCTGGAAAGACTCGCACTGGGCCAATGGGATTCTTTCAAAATGGTCCCCAAGGTTGGAAAAGCTATGCCAATAGCTTGGGATGCACTTGGTGGGAGCTTCTGCAGCTCTTGCTTAGGAATTTCTATCACTCCTAAGATTCCTCCTGTGGTATTATTCATGTTCATGGAGAAACTAAAGCTCTTTTCTGAGGTATTGTGATGGAGGCGAGAGCCTTTTGTCTGAATAAAGAGTTCATCCACAATGTTCTCAGATTCATCATGGATATGGAATTTCCCAGCAAACAAATTCACTGCCTCCAACAAATCTGAGCTGGCATTTTTATCAGGAATAAAAGACCAATTTGAAATTGCTGCAGTGTCAAGGATATGGTTGGCCACTTCACTATAGCTCTGAAAAGAAGAAAAGCCAATTATTGTAGGAAACTAATTTCTAAGATCTAAACTTTTTAAACATCAAGTTATCTGGTCATATTTGACATTTCTCTTCAAATGTCCTGTGTATTAAAATCTCCCACTAGTGAGGCTACTGATAAGGGAAGAAAAGTAAAGAATGCAAATGTGTGTATATTTGTGTGTATGTGTGTGTCATAGCTAAGGTTAACCTGGTTTATTATTGTACCCAAGGCAGCATTTCTAGAGAACATTATATAGAACTCAAGTTTCCCATGAGATGTGAATGATCATTTCATGGAGGAGAGTGGCAATGGATTCTATGTAATCTAAGACTGAGAAATATTGCATACCATATCCCTATATCCCTCCTTTGAATAACAAGTACCAATATTTATTAGCGCACTAAAGGTTCTGAAAAGTCCTACTGCAAGGAAACCTGCTAGATTTTTTTTAACCCTGAGCTTTCTACTTGTGCTGTGTTGAATATTTCCCTTTTAAAAATGAAAGCTCCATTTCGCATTTCTCAGAATAGTTGTGTTCCTCATAACAAAATTCTGGAAACATTAAAGTAGACTCAGCCTTACTCATGGTCATCACTAGGTATTAAAAATCCTCTAACTTCTTAAAAATTCCCATAAAGTAGAATGAATCAATATGCAAATCTCAAATGAAAGGTATATAGCTGTTGTTATGATAGTTATAGTTTTTACCTTGAAAAATGCATTTGGAATGGTTAAAGTACAAGATTTTAAAAACAATACTATCAATATTTAATGAAATTAATAGAGTACCTTCATTTTCTCTCTAGTAACATTATCAGACAAGTCCGCAGAAATGTTTTTCAGTAACCCCACTATAAATGCAATATTTCCAGATGTGGCTTCTGATGACTTCACAACATCGATTATGCAGGCGTAATCATGGGGACAGTTCTGGAGAATTCCTTGAGCTACATTCTCAATAGGCCCTGGAGCCCGAAAATCAAGTATGTGCAGAGGAATAGAAGATGCTGCTATGGAAAAGCGTGTTGCACCACTTGAGTCCTGTTTTTTTAAAAAAAAATATTACTTCATTAAAAAATGAAGAGGTACTGAACATGTGTCAGACTAGAAGAACTAAAGGCACAAATAATCCACATGGGAAAACAGATAGAGAAGCAACTGGTCCTGAAGGGGATTCAGTGTTGAGAATTGAGAGGGTGTAGCAGAGTCATAGATAGGCAGGGTATTCCATCAAAATTCCTAGAGAGATAAAGATATTGACCTTTCCTATTGGAATTTGCTTTCAGAACAGTGATTTTAACTCAAGTATTACTATAACAAAACAGTTTTCTACAGAGATGGGGAAAGAAGCCAAATGGAATTTCAAAGGATAGTCATTTTTGGAGTTTGGTGGCTCAAATACCAAATGCTGAGGGATTGCAATTTCAAAAAGTTTACAGCTCACTAACTAGAGGTTATTTCCTTATTTCCTGGTACTTTTATCTATATTGTCTCAGAATGTGACTTTGAATAAGGCAAAACAATAATTTATTTCCTTTAATTTGCTTTTGAATGCCACTGTGTACTTGCAAGCACTTTTAGATGAAGTGACCAAAGACTCCAACAGCAATCCCTTTGTAAAGCCACTGCCAAAACTGTAGGAAATGCAGAGATCCTTAGGTTTCAATAAGATTGGAGGGAAGATAGAAAGAAATGGTTACTAAGTGGAAGGATAAAAGATGGATATTTTTATTTTAAGTGAGATATGTTGTATTCATTGAATTTCTATTCCCTCAGGATTGCACATGTCTCTTTTGGTCAAGAGACTGAAAGCATTAGAAAAAATATCAAATGTAATTTAGACTTACCAACTAACCAATTGGCATACTAATCCACCTTTAAGGCAAAAACGTAACCTATAATAAGTCATTTTACAATAGTATAAATAAGTTTCAAATCATTTTTTAGAAAAAAAATTCCGAAAGGGAGAAGTTGAGTTGGGAGAAGGAACAGTGCCTGAGAGTTTGGGTGAGAAAAGACGGGAAAGAAATAGATTTACCCTGCTCTGTAGGTTTCCCTAAGTCCTGATCTGAGACTGCTGAATCTTGTATTGTCACACTAAACAGATCAAACTAAAAATTGTCTCTACCACTTCCTGGGTGGTTAGCTCCTATCCCCAATAGTATACAAATGCATCACCTGGAAAAGTGTTTCCACAGAAAGGCTTGTACATGTTTCCGTTGATTTTTGCCACTTTTTTTGATTACACGTAAATCCTATCTCTCCACGAAAGTGCTTAGCACAGGGCAGGCTGCAATAGGAAGAAGAGATGCAAGGTCCATGGCATTTCTCTGAAAAGGAATTTTAAGAAAAACAAGTTTGAGACCAAATTAGAATTTTCACACTCTGGCAAGTGCATCTAACTTATTCTGGGGGTTTGGGATGGCTTCTCAGAGGAGGTGACATTAAACTGGGTCCACAGCAACAAGTAAGAATCTGCAAATAATGAGGGCGGGTTGTAAATGTGCAGATAATGAAGGGATAATTTTTTCGTGTACATATGGCTTACGTAGTATCATTCGTTGTTTATCTGAAATTCAAATTTAATCATGCACCTTATATTTTTATTTGCTAAATATGGCAACCCTATCCAGAGAGTAAACATTTTCAGCTTTGTAGTTCTCATTGGCCTTTGTCTCATCCACTCTACTATGCCTATTTATTGTGAAAGCAGCCAAACACAATATGCAAATAAATGGGCATAGGTATGTCCAAATGGGACTTCCTATCTACAAAACATGTGGCAAGTCAAATTCAGCCCGTGGGGGCAGAGTAGATTGGCATGAGACAGGGAGGGAGTCTAAGAACGAGCCTGTTGAAGTGTCCCTGGAAGAACTGGCATGCCACAGTGGCAGTGGAATGGAAAGAAGTAGATGATGTTGAGAGTTATTTAGGTGTTGAAGTCAATAAAATGAGTTGGTCAATTTGCGGGGTGAAGGGGTACACCCATATTTATGATTTGGACACCTCTGTTCATGACTCCATTCCATGGGGAAGGAAATAAGGAGCTTGCCTTTTTTCATTGACATCTACCAAATAACCAATTTTTGCAAATTAGTTATCTAGAATAGTTATTTCTTCCTTCACCCATTTGGTTGGAGATGACACCACCATGTTGCTACAAATATTTATTGAGACAGTATGTTGTTGTCATAAATGCTCAATAAATGTTAGTTACCATCATCACCTCTTTCCTTCCTAATTCGACATCTGTATTCTAAGGCATTTGCCAACAAAATTATACCCAGCCATGTCTGTGCAGAATCCAGTTATCCCTACCATTTAGGTAACAACTATATAACTTCACTATGTTCCTACTAATGATTACCTCCTTGGTTTACTTCTCACTTCTGGAGCATGACCAGTCTCACCCCCACCATGATATTCCACCCTTAGCACCAAAGTGTTGCATACATCTAAGCACCACAAAGTATCTTTGAAGGGAGGAATTTTGTCCACTTTCCTGTTCTGCCTCCAGTCAGCTCATCAGTTTGAGCAGATTTATTTCTCTTTTTGGTTTGAAAATGGGCATTTGTCTACTATTCCAGAGCACATGTGAATATTTGCCAACTTGCTTCCTGGACTGTACCACTGACAATAGTATCATTATAGGAAAATCTATCACTGCTGGTAAACATGAAGAACTTCTTAGAAATTATTATTCAGTTAGAAAGCCTGCAGTCAGGGGCTGGCAGGGATATGCTTGCAACATCAGTGCCCTTCCTTTATGCTACCCCATTTCCAAACAGATGAAGACTATTCTAGAGCCACATACCTTGTATCCTTCCAGTCTTAGGTTTCCCTCCAGGGCTTTGAAGTTTGTCTCCATCCTGAAAAACAGAAATTCCCGATGGTCCTCTTTACTGTTGGACTCTCCTCTCTCATCTCCACTTAGAGGCTCCATGTAAATACAAAGAGAAAATGTGTTCATGACTAGGAAGAAAACTGCAGCAGATCCATGTGATGGCATTGCAGGAACTCGCTGGAGGAAACACGGATGAGAACACATTGCCCTGTGAGGAGGACTACAACCTTGAAGGTCAGCTGGGCTCTAAACATCAAGTCAGTGAATGAGGTGTCTCTTTTGTAAAGTTTTAAGTATCCAGGAAGAACATAGAGAAGAAAACTGCACCACCAACCTGTTCTTTGCCTACATTAACTATAAGGATAAAATGCAGCTAGTGTGGCCTGCCAGATACTGCATATATTTAGAAGGAAGAAATGAGCAGGTACAAGGCATAATCATTAGGTGGCAATAACAGAATCACAAATCTTCTGTACCTATAAAGGACTGTAAATATTATCTTTAAAAAATAAATCTCTTATTATAGATAAGGAAATTGAGACTCAAAAAGTGAAACAATTTATGTAACTAGTGAGATCAGAATCTAAACTGTTCTACCGCCAGGCTAGCTCTTTCTCCTCTCAACAGCTGCCTGTCTTCAATCTCTGTGGCTTGCAAAGTGATTATTCCACTGCACTGTAGTTCCCTGGGCAAGACCCTGCCACCTCCCAATTTTGTTTGCTACCTTCTTTAGAAAGTTACTGTCACCAAGGATAAAATTGTATCATTTGGAAATTTATTTTAAGTGGCATGTTATTTATCAGAAATATAGCCATCTAGGGGAACCGAGGGATTTCTCTTGGAATCTCATAGCAATATATCAACCTTACTTTTATTTGAATCTTGGATTTATAGGGAGAACATTCTGTGGTCAGAAAAAACACTAAACAGCAAGTCATGGTGACCTGGGACTTCATTTTCACACATGAGGATCTTCACCTGCAATAAAGAAAGAATGTAAGTCCAGCTAAAGATGATAACTTCATATAACTGACACAGTACATAGCAGGCGAACCTGCCACTTTTCGAGGGCACTCTGAGGTACCCACACCAATACAACCTGCCCCAGGAAAGGACACCAGCATCTATTTTCAACCAAGTTAATATGTAAAAAAGAAAAAACTATCTTTCAACTGTTGACCTGTCTACAGCAGAAGTCAGGAATAATGGAAACACCAGGAAAGATTTATGTTTGGCAAAATGCCATTATTTATTATTTAATCTACAAGTTTCTTTAATAGTAACACCCATCAAAATTTTCTATTTGCCAACTACTATCCTGAGCACTTTCTGTCCATTAATTCACTTAGTCATCTGATGGAAGACACCATTTCTATCTTCATTTTGTCAGTGAGTAAGCCATAAAGAGGAGCAAATATGAACCCAAGGTCACTCAGATAAAAAGTAGTAGAGCCACGAGTTCAAACCAGATGGTCCAACTGGGGAATCATTCTTTATCTCTATAGACATGTTTTCTTTTTCATCTGTGCTGCTGTTGACATTTTAGGATAGATAATACTTTTTTTTCTTTTTTTCAGTACTTAGTGTTGAACCCAGGTTCTTCCGCATGCTAAGCAAGTGCTCCACCACTGATCTGCACCCTAAATCCCTTTTTATTTTCTATTTTGAGACATGTTCTTGCTAAATTGTGCAGGCTGCCTCTGGCCCCAAACCTGCCATCCTCTTTCCTCAGCATTCAGAGTAGCTGGGATTTTAAGTGTGGCCCCATGGTGTCCAGCCTTTGGCTGGATAATTCTTGTTTGTTGAGGTCTGTCTTGTGAATTATGTTTCAGAGTATACCTGTCCTCTGTCCAATGACAGCAACATCATTCCCCCACCCCCACTCCCATATATGACAGCCAAAAATGTCTCCAGACATTGTCAAATGTGCCCTGGAGGAGAAGCCACACATACATATTGAGAACCTCTGGCCTACAGTGTGCTGTCTCTCTTGGCATTTGGAGTCTGGTAACTTAAAGTAAAGTCAACATACTATTGTTTTCTATAGGAGCAAGCACTAAGACTTGGTCAAATGGATGGGTAAACTACTGTGCAGATAAACTGGAGGCCATGTCTTTGTTTCTTGCCTTTTTCTAGATAGTTCCATCTTTCAAGGCTAAATCTCTAAGAAAATATCATTATAACAGTTGAGATTCATCACCATCACCCTGATCATCAACATTATACTTTCATATAGGATGATGGCAATTCAGACCCGTGAGTTTCCTTAGAACAGTTTCTTGGAAGTACAGGTGCAGCAAAGTGAAAACATTATGGATTTTAGAGTCAATAAGAGCTAAGTTACAATCTTTTTTTAATCTCCCCTTATTAGTAAATGATGGTGGGGTACAGAGTAATACAGCATTGGCTTTTCCCATTATGCATCCCTTACATCACTTCTGGAAACACTTTCATCAACCCACAAGGTTTATAGAGCCCTACGGCCAATATGTACTGAAACTCAAGTGCAAATCTCCATTGTTTATAAGCTATTTGCCCATTATGGAGCATATTTTCTCATTCATTTAATAAAATGTAGGTTTTTATTCATTCTACCAACCAACATTTATCGAGGGCCTTTTATTTGCCAAAAGATGTACCATATGCTAGAAGTACAAAAATAAAGGATGCTGTCCTTTCCATAAAGTATATCCAGTGGGGAACACAGACAAACTAAACCAATGGTGAGAAGAGAGATCACATACATACTGCAAGGCCAGGCAGTGACTAAGCTCTCAGCAAACATTAACTCACAACTCACTTATGTGCTAATGGAGATGCTCATGAGGCAATCTGAGACTAGGGAGCAGACAAAGCTCGCTGATCTGACATCAGACCCTTGCTGGGAGGAGTTAAGCCTAAAATGGACTTTCCTGAGTCCTAGGAGGTTTCATCTGAGACAAGGAGCCACAGACAGAAAGCTTTTGAACTTAAAATTCTTAAGCAATGAACAGGGTGAAAATATTTTGATTTGCAACATCACCTTGTAGAGCAAGTCTGAGCTTGGGCAATGGAATGTGGGAATGACAGGCAATGTGTAGTAATAAATTTGCATAGATGTTGGGATATATTATAGAATTCATGATCTTACAGTGTGGGAAGAACTTCTCATGTGTGCAGTAAATTGGTAGATAGCACTCAAAGCAGTGTTTAAGATAGATATTTAAGTGATCATCACAAAAGAAAATACCAGAAGAACCAGTATAAACTGTCTTTAAACTATGTATTTCACATATACACCTACAACTTTCAAATTTTTCGATTATGATACAATAAGAAACAGTTCTTGCATTATAAGTCAATATACACAGACATATACAAGTATGTACATAGATATTTATATATAAAACTGAAAATGTGTATATTTTATACTTAAAAAAAGTTTGTAAAAATGTTTAGCCTTTCTACCTAAAAGCAAGACACTCTGATATAGCCAGTATTTTTATCATGCCTGCTACTCTTTCTTTTTGACATTCTCACTAATACTGGTTGCCACCCACTAAATTAAACATGCAAGCCTCTAAGGGATTGTAGCATGCAATTTGAAAAACAGACATATGGACTATAAAGTTCATTGTCAAGTTGAAAAGTCTTCATTTCTTTCACTAACGTGGTCGTTTTGATCCTTTCTTTTTGCTGTTCATAATTATACTGAAATTTTCTTCCCGAAATACATATTTTAGGGAGTAAAGATACCTACATTCAGGATCAAATAAACCAAATTCTGATGGTGAACCCAGTTCTCCTTCACTGGAAATCAGGGTTAGAAATGTGCAAATGGGTAAAGGCAAGCCAAAAAGAGTCATTTGCAAATAATAACACCTGCCATTTGAGGCTTCACGAAAAGAGCTACATTACTGTCCATAGTTTTCAATATAAGAATTTTGCTTAAAGCTAAACTTTCTGGGCAGACATGGTGGCAAATACCTGTAATCCTAGCATGAGGGACGTTGTGGCAGGAGGACTCTAAATTCAAAGCTAGTCTGAGCTACTAACCTTTTTGGAAGAAAGTCAGGTGCAGTGATAAGACATGACTTATACAGTCCAAAAATGTCTCTTCAACCAGCATTAGGGCCTCCACATCCATGCAGCTCCTAAAAGTACTCAGGGGTAAAGGATCCAATAGTTACATTCTGTAGATAATTATACTTTCTGAGATGCATTATGAGATAATGATACATGTTGTATATTCAGTAAGCTAAGAAAAAAATTTACTAGCAGAAAAAAATATATATAATATGAAATCATACATATAATCATAAGAAACACAAACTTTGAACTGAGTAAAATTGGCTGGAGGGTTTGGATCATTTGTGTTATTATAGACTGGTACATGTAACCTACATATCATTTGTTATGACAATTATATGGTAAATTTTCTTTTGTTACTACAAATGTTGGTACAGAATTTGAAAGACTTTACACAACAGGAGTCACAGTTTGTTTGTTTTTTTTGCCCAGCTTGATTAACAAGGATGGGCCATATAAATGTTTTTCAAGTTGCCCCCAATCACGTTGTTTCTCTTCTTGCCAAAAAATGTTGAATGGGATCTCTCCTGCTGGAATTCAGATTTGCCAAGGCCAATAGCCAGTGTACTTGGCAAAATAGAGAATGAATAAAGCTTAAAAGCTCTGAAAATGGGCAATTAAAAAATAAAAGGCTCTGAGTTCAATCCCCAGCACTGCAAAAATGGGAGAAGGACCTGGCTGGCCACTTCCACAATAATCCCAAAACAATCAGTCATTGAAAACCCTATGAAGAGCAGAGAAGCACTGACATAGTGCAGGGCATGGAACAGTGTTGGGGAGTATTTTGTTCTGTTACACATAGGGTCACTGAGTTGAATCCAACATGATGGAACCTAACAACAACATTAATATTAAACAACAGAATGGAAGAGACATACATGTTTAGATTTACTGTTGATAGACTTAATAATTAAAGTAATTCTGCAAATACAAATAAAGTACCTCTCCAGTACTTAGCACGGTATGTACATAGTAGATTGCCTCTTTAGAGAATGAGGAAAAGAAAAGAACAAAGATAAAAAATCTAAATATTAAGTCAAATGTGACAGAAGAGTGCAGACTGTCCAAAAGAACATTAGTAAAACACAGATAGTACTGAAAGAAGTAGCTTTCAGACATAAGCTTCAGGGAGGCTATCTTGCCTGGCCGAGCAATTTACCAGTTCCTGGGGAAGAGGTGTTGAATCAGTGCCAGATCCTATCCTACATGGAGGATCCAAAGTAGTTCCATGAATACTATGCTTAAATTACCTTTGTACTACTTACTTATTTCTGGTTCTCAGAAGTCTGATATTCAGTTTATGTTCTGTGCCTCCATAACATCCCTAGTTCTATTAAGCCCCCTGGGGATGGTGGTAGAGAAAAATAGGTCACAGGCTACTTAAATGAAGGGTCCTTGTACCCAATGGGGGAAAAAAACATGGTAAGTAGTAAACCTAACAGAGTGGTCCTACATTAATACAGAATATATATTCTGTATTCTGTGTATTACCCACTACTTGTTTACCAACTGTTATAGCAGGCACAAAAAGTTAAAGAAAATAGGACAGGAAAAAATTTTCACAATAAGAGTATTTATGCCCATTGACTTTAAAATTTTCCTTGAATTTGGGAAATGTGTCTGCTTTACTTTTAGTAAGCAAGCAATGTAGGTTTGACGTTTCCTAAATTTGACCAAAGCCTGTGCCCCAACCCAGGTTTCTATGGAACACGGCACATGTGAAAGACAGACATGTTCCATGGTCAAGTCAATGTACACCACTGCTCCTGCCCTCAGACTCTTACCTGCCCCCAACACCCCAGAGGTTCTGACAATTCTCATAGTAAAGATTATTTCAGCCAAGTTTTAACAAGATTAATTGCTCATCAAAAAATGATTTGAGGAGTTTGGAGCTGCTGTCCTGTGGAAATGTGTTGTCTTGGAGGGAAACATGATAATCTATCCAGACTTAGACCCCACATGTATTTGTTAGGCATCTACCCAATGCCAATTCCTGTGCTAACAAGTTCATAAGAACTCCTTAAATCAATCACACCAAAGCTTAAGATAAACAAAAGGGAGAGGAAAACAAATTCAGAAATGCAAAATAAAGACCAAAGAGAAACCAAGATGTAAAAATCTCTTGCTTGAGGTAACCTATGGCAAGGAGGTAAATAGTTATCTGTCATTCACAACCAACTCCCTGCACTTTCCATACTAGTGACTCACTAAGGACAGCACCACATCATGGTCCCAAAGTGTCTGCAAGGTACTTATGTCAGAGATTAAAACCATATAACCACCTAGCATGGCAGCATCTATAAAAGTAATTAAAACATGCCACAAATTCCTCCCCCATTTCTATAACCCACCTCTCTCTGTGCATCCTTATACAAGTGTTAATTACCCTCTACCATCTACTTTTGCTTTTCACATAATAATAAACAGCCAGCTAGACTGCTGATTGAAGCAGGCTCCCTGGTCTAACCTAGTGATTACAGAGAGAGAGAGAGAAAATAAATAAATAACAGTTGCTGGCCTCAGAGGCTTAAAGAAAAATGCAGCCAAAACTACTAGTCCCAGAAGGGATATGTCTAAGGAACCACCTCCCCAAACAGTCTACATTGGTGCTAAGCCCTTATCCCAATAGGTCAACAGAGCTCAAATATCAGTGTTCTTGCCCCAAAGTCTGAGACAAATGGGCCATGCTTAGAGGAAGAGACAAATATCAGGTTATCATTAGAAGGGGAATTCCTGATGTTTCTCTGTCCTCAGCCCCCAGCGGACAATAAGGAACATAATGAATGCCCAGTAAACATTTGTTGGATAAATGAATAAATGAGGGAATGGCCTGTGCAAAGAGTGAATAAGTGAATGAAGATCCTTGACATTGTTTGAAGTTTTTGCTTTAAAATGATGAAAAAAGTCTTCTATCTTAGAGTGGCAAGTGAGTATACAATTGTCCCTTGGTATCCATGAGAAATTGGTTCCAGGACCTCCCTGCTGATAAAATCTGCCCACATTCAACTCCCTTGTAGAAAACAGCATACTTTTTGCATATAATCTGTGAACATCCTCCTTTATACTTTAAATTATTTCAAATGCTTTGTAAATAGTTGTTATACTTCTTTGTTTAGGAAATAATAATAAGGGAAATAAGTCTGCATGTGTTGAGTACAGACACAATTTTTTTTCAACTGGTTTTCAATTGGAGATTGGCTGAATCCATGTAAATAAAACCCACAGATATAGAATGACAAGATATTTACAACTCTAGATGATTTCTGGAACCTAAATTTAGGTAAAAATGGCCCTTAATACCAGGCCTACTGTGTACTTACTGTTTATTGTACTACCTTGGGCCCTATGTAAAGAAGTATGAGGCCTCGTGTAGGCTGAATAAAAAATAAAGTCATGATGAAAGAAAGAGAAAAAGAGAAAGAAAAGACAGTAAAGAAAAAGAAAAAAGGAAGAAGAAAGAAAGAAAAAAGGAGAGAAAGGAAAAGAAAGGAAAGGAGAGGAGAGGAGAGGTGACAGGAGGGGAGGGGAGGGGAGGGGAGGAGAGGAAAGGAAAAGAGAAAGAAGGGAAGGAAGGAAGGAAGGGAAAAAAGGAAAGAAAAAAGGAAAAAGGGGGAGAAAAAGGAAGGAGAGGGAAGGGAAGGAAGCCATGCTGCATCAGTAATGTCTGTCATAAGCATAAGAGAATGGCATGACAATGTGTCTCTATCTCTAGAAGTCAAAACTCATATAATGCAGAACTGACCCAAAAGGCACCTATGTTCTTGAGCACCATCTCCTATTTGTCTCATCTTCCTTGAATCTACAGCTGAATTTCTGAATGAGTAGATAGTAAGTCTGCCTGAGTCTTCAAACTTATTTCTGGTACGTGCTACGTGGAGCTATAAGAGATGACTCACAGACTGAGGTACTCCCCACCCACCTGAACATGCCTGGCGAGGGCTAGCATTGTGACTCCCAAAGAAAATAAGAAAAGATCAGGCCAGGAACTGTAGGTATAGTCAGTGATGAAGGAATGCAGTGGAAGGTGATCTCTCAGACTTCTTGATGCAAACACCCTAAGATGAGTTGCCTAGGAATATTTGTAAACCAGGCGAACACTTTCCCAAGGTGCTCCTCTCCATGGATCCACACCAGAAGGTGAGAGAAAGGGCCCATTCTCGCTAATTTGTTAACCATTTTAGGCAGCAACTCACCTGACCAACTCATAGTGACCTTCATAGGGTTTTCAATGGCTGATTGTTTTGGGATTGCATCAGGAGTGGATTGCCATGTCCTTAACCCATTTTTAGGGGTACTGGGGATCAGACCCAGGTCCTCAAAGAGTGTGGAGAAGCACTCTACCAACTGAGCTAAACTCTAGCCCCTACTTTGGGAATGACCAATTCAGAAAGGTTAACTGGAGGGTGAGGAACTTAAGAGTGAGGTGACCCACATTTGTGGGGGGTATTGTTTCTCTAAGCCTAATTCCATAATCCCATGTTCCATCAACTTTAGTAGTATAATTAGAACCTTGATTGTAATATCAGATGGCTAAATGAGTTGTGTATGTATTTAAAACCAAGTATTTCTTGGCCTCCATAATAGAATCTATACAATCACTCTTAATGGTTCTCCTTTGCCAGGGATGAAGTACTTCCTACAGAGCCTTAGGGGAAAGACAGACATAAAGCTCTATTATGATCAGAAACATCTCTTCCTTGGCTACTTTAGATGGCTTTCAGCCACCTCTTTGTAGCTCAGTATCTTTTCTAATATTGGATTCCAGATTCAAATTCTGATAGATCTCAAGAATCACAAAATTTCCGAGTTGGAAGATATCCAGACATCTCACGATCTTAATACTTACACAACTGTAAAGCTATGGGGAGATCTGGTAATCACTCTGCTCTGTGAAGAAAACTCAATGGAGTGCTGAGATAGATGATTGATTGCTTGATAGATGATAGATAGATAAGAGAGAAAGAGAGAGAGAGAGAGAGGAGAACCCAATGATACAACATTTTAGTGCTTCCACAATTGTCCTCAGAGTCTAAGAGACATAGGCCTTCAAACAGTGCACTACTGGCCACTCAATGCCTTTGAATAAAGGTCTTAACAACTGGAGGGAATATATTCTTTGAAGTTGCTATAAAGAGAGATTTATCAGCCTCGCTAAAAGAAGAAACTACTAAAGAACAACAACCAAAAAAAAAAAAAATCCAACTTTGTATTCAGTCTAAAAGAAGGAAACTAAAATTTCTTTAGCACGGGGTCAAGGGAGGTACAGTGCATCTAATTGCCTGGAAGGATATTTTGCATTTTCAGTCCTAGGAGTGAGCAATTCGATCCTGACAGATCACTCCATGGGGAAAAAAAAAATGTAAAAGAGACTTAGGAAACATTCCAACTTTGAGCTAGCTAATTTCTAAAGAGTGTTAGGGGAGGATCCTGCAGAACCAAGCGTTCCAGAAAATACCATCATAAATCACACATTTCTCCTATCCTTGAATACATACAAAAACAATCCTTTCTTCACTAAGAAAGAAGTATTGACATAGGCTACGTACTCACGGCATCCAGGAAGTAGGTCTAGCAGCCCAGAGACGGACAGTCACCCAGCAGGAAAATCAGCATGGAGTTCCCCACTGTCGTACCCCACCATCACGCTGATGCTCCCCAGTGTCCCACTTCAGTGGCCATGACCCGTCTTCTCCATCTTTTGAAAGCTATGGCTGGGAGGCCCCAGTGAGGCCCAACTGCCTGTTGTGAGAAGCCAATCTGACAACTGCAGAGCTACCCACAGCTTCAAGACTTGTGTAAGGCTGTGATTCACTCCACAGTGGGTCTGTGGAGCACGCCTAGGAGAAATTACAGGTTTCTCTTGTCTGAAGCAAATCCATTAAAGTGAGTCACTTGTTTGTCCTTCGATTCTTCGTCTCTATCTCAGATGATCATGAGAGACTCTGTGCTGCCTCTGCACTGGTATAATTAGAATGACGGTGATAAAATGCAAGATTGTGCCACCGCTGTGGGTGATTTTAAAGGGTTGTTATTGCATTTTGCCTGTACCAAGCTTGCACTTGGAGGAAACTGATGGAGAAACTGGCCAACAAATGGTGATCTAATCTCTAACTTGGCAACAGGGAGATTTGTTTCCTTTTTGTAGTGACTGAGACAGCTGTGGATAATATAGACCCACAAGGTACACTATCACTTTCGGGAAACTTCATATGATACAACTTCAGACAGCGCATCATTAGGTACTATCGAGTGGGGTCTGACTCATAGCAACCCTATGTACAACAGAACAAAACACTTCCCAACACTGTCCCGTGCCTAGCACTATGTCAGTGCTTCTCTGCTATTCATGGGTTTTCGATGGCTGATTGTTTTGGGATTGTTTCAGGAGTGGGCTGCCAAGTCCCTCTCCCATTTTTGCAGGGCTGGGGATTGAACCCAGGGCCTCAAGAGCACACAGAGTAGCACTCTACCAACAGAGCTAAACCCCAGCCCATCATATAGCATAGCCAGTTTGCATTGTTCAGCTCCCCACCACATAGTCCCCCATACCCTAACTCTGATATCTTCTATGCTCAGGCCTTCCTAATGCAACTGCCACTAAGTTGTTACTAGGGGAAATGTTGACAACAAGGAGAAATAAATGAGGGACGGTTGTGTCACACACTTTATAGCAATTGAAATCAAAGAAGCAATGTTTATGAAAATGGGTCAGCATCATTTAGGTCACTAGTTAAGTACTGGGTCATTCGGGATTGGGAAAAGCTGGTGTCAAGCAGTTGTATAATCAAAGGGCTTTATTGAACATATTTACTGAACACATTCCATGTACAAGACACCAATAAGAATGCTAAAGTAAGTAAACCAGTGATTAACAAAAGTAACCAACCCTGTTCCTAAAGTTTTATAACCTTATCTGGGAAAGAAAATATATGCACAGAAAAAGACCAAAGAAAACATAACACAATAAATACAAACTTAAATTGAATGGCACAGATGGTAAATATTCTAAGAAATCATGTGGGAGAATCAGCGCTTCTGGGTGGACCAATCAGGGATGACTTTTCAAGGAGGCAAAGGGTGAAGTTGAGCTTGAATCCACTAACCAATGAGTGCAGCCCTACAGCGTATACTCTATTTTCCCAGGCAGGGAACCATGTATCATGCCCAGGGCAACACTGGTGAAAGGGCTCGTTGGATGGTAAGCTCAGCAGATTTTTCTGCCCGGTAACCTTAACGTTGAGCATATGAAATCAACTATTTAATTCTTTTATTCAAAGTTCAATTAACTAGTTCCTGCAAGATTATCTATATCCAAATTCATCAAAGGCCATGCCTGTGTTTGCTTGTGTTTGACCTTGTCTTTGTGTGTGCATGTATTCATAGGTACGCTGATAAAAAACTGACATTTTAATGAGCAATTATTATTTGCAAGTGCTATTTGAAATACACACATTTATTCATTTAATTTTTATATTAATCTTATGAAGTAGGCTCTATTATCCTCAATTTTTAGACAAGAAAAGTGAGGTCTAGGAAACTGAAATGATTTTCCCAAGGGATAGCCATAGATTAAGGTTCTACCCCTGAATCTGCCTTATATACTGCTAGCACCAGTTTCTCCCTGGGACACCTGACCATGTCACTTCCTTTGTGAGGTGTGAGCAGACACTGCCTGTGTCTCTACAAGGACAGTCCAAGGTCAACCTAATCTGTGAAATTCCTTAACATCTTTCAAGAAGCTGCAGAGTTGATTTGGGGCTACAGGATAGAGGACTCAGCTTCTAAAAGGGATTTCCAAATAATTTCAGAGCATCTCTGTTAGCATCCCCTGGCCTTTCTTGGTTAATGGTGATCCCTGGAGAGGGGTATTTCCCACCATCTTCTCTCAGGAAGTGAGTGCACCTGAGTAGAGAGGGCCTAGATGTGCCTGGCCAATGCACAATACAAACTTTCCCTGTGCTTAAGAGTTCTTATCCATAAAATGAGGCAATGAGACTTAGTCTTTTCCAAGCTTTGTCAAGATTTACAATTTCCGACTGTTTAACTTGGTATGATTCTATCCTCACTTCAGTATACTGACTCTGGGCAAGTGACATTTTTATCCCTAAATCTCTGCACTGAGAAAAACCAAGGCTATGCTTATCCTTCTTTTCTGCAAGAGACCCTAAGGATATACTGGTAATGTGACAAATTAAAACCATTTTCTGACCTCTTGAGAAGAACACTAATGTCCCAATGTGAGCAATGCCCCTTGAAAGATAACTTTCTTCAGGTTGGTGCAGTTTTTTTCTACTTTGTGATTGCACTCTGTCATACCTTTTTCTTTGCAAACTTCGCTACATAGAGGAAGATTCCTTGTAGTAAAAGAGAGAGAGAGAGAGAGAGAGAGAGAGAGAGAGAGATTGATTCACTCATCTACAAAGTGAGCCCCACTCTCCCGTTTGCAGTGTAACATCAATAACACTGGCCTCGGAGTGGGATGTTAGCAGCTGTCTCTCTATTGCCCTTTATATTTATCCCCTGGTTTTCTTCTGTGGCAGCTGCCCATGTGCTTGCTTTATCAAAGACTTCTCTCCACAGCCTTGTTTTCTATCAAGTGACACCTGGTTTGAATGTTGAATTTTACATACACCATTAAGAAAATGAGAAGTTCTGTACTCAAAATATTATATTTCCCTATGTCCTTTTTGTTGGTGACAGTGTAGGCTGAAAGCCCCCCAGGGGCTACGTGGTCTGGAGGGGAAAGTACAGAACTGGGAGCCAACATATTTGGGTTCCTTCCTCTGACTCAGTCTTCATCAGCTGAGACTCCCAGCTCCAGGCCTCCATCTCCTTAACTTAACATAGACATCTTTTCTGGTTCAAAAGCTCTATGATTTTCACTTGACTCATGGCCAAACAAGTTCCATCTAATCCTAAACCAGGCTGGCCAGTTAATCAATTTAACTTTGAAAGGGTAGAATAGGCAGCTGGGTTCCTTTTATAAAAAAGGAACCAGCAGTGACCTACTTAGAGGTGGTGACTATTCATGAGGGCCCTCCCTCAGCACATTTCCAAATCCAGCTTGGTGGCATCCCAGGCCGCCTTTACGATGGAGTTATCGACAGGACCATAGTCCTGCTGTGGCCCCTCTGTCTTCTTGTTCCCCTGGCAGATGCCCAGGGTGGCATTCATATATTTGCAATCAATGGGTAAAAAATTTTAAATAGCACAGAACAGCCTAAACCAGGGCCATCCATCCTTTCTGCACTTCGCTCCTCCTCCATCAGCTCCACAGTGCATGAAGCTTCCTTCGTAGCCCCAGGGGCAAGAAGACAGGAATAAACACATTCTTCTTAGGGATCTGCCATTCCTGGAATGAATGATCTTGTCAAGAATGGAAAAGCACAGCTTTAATATACACGTAGCAAGACCCGAAGCCTTCACGAGGGCATCATAAGCTCATACATTCTGGAACAAATAAGCCCCTTTGGTAGAGCCCCTGTGACAGGTGGAGAGTCTCTTCCCTGTAGTGTACTCCAGAGTCCAGGGAGCTGGGTTGTTTTCTTGCCTGCAGGCTCTGGGTTACTAACCTTGCCTTCCTGTAAGCTGGATCGCTTCCTTTCGCCTGGGTATGTTGGGGTGAGGGAGTGGAAGGCTCTCTCTGCATACCCAAGGGCCTCTTCCTGCATTTCTCTCTGTTTCTGTCTCTGTCACTCTGCGTGGGTCTTGGTGTGTGTGTCTGTCATTCCCTCTGCCTCATTCTGCTATTTTTTTTCCATACTTGAAGGTTGAACCCAGGGCCTCGCATTTGTAAAGGCCCTAGCATTAGGCTGCACCCCTAGACCACTTTTTTAGTCTTTTTATTTTTGAAACAGAGTCTCACTAAATTATGCAAGTTGTCTCTGGCCTCAAACGTGCAATCCTCCTGCCTCTGCCTTCCAAGTTGCTGGGATGACAGCTGTGTACCACCATGCCCAGCTTTCATCTTGCATTTCTGAGTCTCCCTGGGCCCCTCTTAGCTTCTCTCTGAATCTCCCTCTATCTATGAGTTTCCCTGTGAATGTAGGTGACTCTGAGTGGCCCTCTGTCTCCCTCTCTGGTCTTCCCTCTTTAGATCTACAGGGACATCAACACGGGATTAGAAGAGGTATGCTTGCCCATGTCTAAGTGCAAACATCTGGTGGCTATTTTCCAATCCTGAATCACAATGTCCCTCTGTCTATAGGTCTCTGAGTTTGTCCTCCCTATGGTACCCTCCTCTAACTCTGTTTCTCTATTATTTCTAGTTATAATTAACCAAATTACAATTATCAAAAGGAATCTCACATATATGACACATGCATGGAGAACCTCTGGCTTTGCACTCACCTCCCAAGTTAGGGATGCAGCCTGGGTCATTAGCTTGGCCCTTTGGTGGGACGACAAGAGAGTTCAGAGGAAAGGTCCTGTTAGAAACAAAGTAAAATGATAATTTATTTTACCCTTAAACTTCATTCCTCTCCTTTTCATAGCATAAGGGCTAACAACACAGGAGCAGGCTGGTATAAGAGGTCCTCTCCCCTGGCCTGGCCCTCTCCTGAAGTAGCCCTCACTTGGGATAGGAGTGAGAACAGTGGAGAAGGCAGCTGAGTGGCAGAAAGAGAAAAAAAGACACTGAAATGGCTCTTAGTCCTCAAACAGCTGGTCTGCTGAAATCCTTAACCTTAAAGTCACCCCATTATGATGCACATGTGCCCAAAGGATACCTTTCATGTATGTTTCAGGTGTGTATTGCCTGAGAGAGGCAATGCATTAACTCACTGGTAGATTTATTACCACATGAGCATAGACTAATTCATCACATCAGACATAAAATGAACACAGACAAGTACATTTATTAACCTGGGTGTGGAGAGCTGGGACTGACTCTGTCCAGGCAGGTGCCTGAACTGTAGAAAATTCCCACCTAAGGACTAGAGTCCTCCAGAGCAGTAAGGGAGGACACAGATGACTGCTTACTTCCCTCCTCTGAGAAGGGATGATAAAGCTAATGACAGGCAATGGTCCAAAGCCAGTGAGCAGAATGAAGACGAATTACAAGGATAAATGTGCACAGAATTTAGAACAGTTGTCCTTCACCCTGGCCATACATTATAGGAGCTTAAAATGAATGCTTAGACGCTATCCCCCAAGTGTTTCTGATTTAACCTTTCTTGGTGAGGCATAACCATGATATTTTTTTAAAGCTCCTTCTGTTCTTGTTGTTAGGTGCCATTGAGTCGGTGTCCAACTCATAGTGGCCCTATGTACAACAGATGAAATACTATTGTCAGTGCTTCTCTGCTATTTATAGGGTTTTTAATGGCAGATTGATTTTTGGGAGTGGGTTGCCAGGTCCTTTTCCCAAGCCTACAGCACCTGGTGTCCCAGGCAGTCTCCCATTCAAGTACTAAACAGGCCTGACCCTGCTTAGCTTCCAGGATCTGGTGGGATCAGATGCCTCAGTGGTATGGCTGCAGGTTCAAAGGCTCCCTAGGTGTCTCCACAGTGCAGCCAGTATGGAAATCCACTGACACAGACAACAAACAACTGATAATGAAGCGCTGAGAATCATTCTGACTGTATTTAGGTGAAAACTAAAGAGAAGTGGGCAGAATGGCTATTTTCCTTTGACACTGGAAGGCAGAATTTCCTGATGGAGGCCTGAATGGATAAATACTGAAAACAGAAGGAAAGAAGGGATGTTAATACGGAGGAGTTGGGAGAATCAGGCTTCTGCCCTGAGAGGGCAAGTGAGACCAGAGAAGAGCAGCAGAGAGTAGTTGAAAGCAAATATTTGCAATGCTGGGACACTTTGGGGAGAAGGACCTGGCAACCCAATCCCAAAGTACAATGAGCTAAGGAAAACCTCATGAATATCAGAGAAGCACTAACAATACTGTTTTGCCTATTTTACGTAGGGTTGCTATGAGTTGGGACACTGACTCAGTGGCACCTAACAAGAACAACAAGAAGACATTTTAGAAAGGCTTTAGATGAAAGGCTCTCAACCCTAACTGCACATCAGAATCACCTTGGGAGCTTTTCTTATTCAGTATGATCCTTAAGTCATCCCTGAATTCCCTTTTACGGTCACTTAAACATTTTCCAGTTCTTCTCTCACTCCGAACAACTTTCCATTACAACAAACAGTTTCTAAGTTAAAGGAATAGAAGATAAGTTAAAGGGCATGTCATAGTCCAGCCTCCTACACAATGGCAAAAAGAGTCTCTTCAACAGCCCTAAACTAGCCCTAAGTCTATGCAACGCTAGTAACAGTGGCAACTGACTGTTGAAAAATCAAGCTGTCCAGAAGTTCCTTGTGTATGGTTGGAATGTATTTCCCTGGAATTTGCACATTTGGATGGGGTCCAACTACTGGAGTCACAGAGAAAAACTGGGCTGTCATGGGAACCTGAGATTGCTCATCTCCTTTCATGTCTCTCATTGCCTGCTCTCCTACTTCATGGTTTGAGGTTCACACCTCCAACACCAGCCACCATGTCACTGGCCTCTAACTGCATTGAAGCCTACTTCAAAACTAGGCACAGTAGCACATGCCTGTGATCCAAGCGACTTGGGTGGCAGAGGTGGGAGGATCGCAAGTTGGAGACCAGAGGAGTCTACATAATTTAGCAAGACCTTGTCTCAAAAAGTAAAAAATGGTCTGAGGGTACAGCTCAGTGGTACAGCACTTACAAAGAATGCAAGCACAAGGTCCTGGATTCAACCCCCAGTACCACAAAAAAATTTTAAGAGAATAAAAACCTAGTATAATTTCTCTGTATGTGGTCCTATACTCCAGAAAGACTCTGAACACCTCAAAGAGGCACTCACTCAGTGGGGGAAAATCCACTCCAGAAAATGTTATAGTGATTGTCAAACATTGTTCTTATCTTGTCAAACTTTGAAATACAAAACAGAATACCTCTGATATTCTGGAGATCCACTTTGCAGAGGTCACTCGATCCTTTAAGGCTTCTCTTATCTGGATATTTAACAAAAAGAGTTAAGAATCAAAAGATTGTAAGAAGTCAACACACGTCTCTGGGCCTGGGAAATATTACGCCAAGCAAGCAACTTGCCAGCTGGGTCCTGTTGGTGGGATACAGAGGATCCAGTAACCTGATGGAGTGGTCTGAGAAACAGAGAAGAGGTCGAGCAGGCACGGATACATGTTCAGGGTCTTAACTATGGACCCTATGGCTACAAAGTTCATTTTGCCACAGGCTTAAGGAGTCCAATCATAGCTTTGGCACTATCTTTTGGAGAACTAAAATAGTTAATCACTTTTTATCACTTGTCAATTTTTCAAACTTTTTCTAGAGAGAATAAAAAGTGCTATACAACAAAGCAATGGGGAACCAAGGAAATAAGAGAATAGGTAAAAAAAAAATAAGTTTTGTTTTATAACCTTAAAGCACTTTTCAGAACTGTCATCTCATTTTACCCAGAAAATAAACCTGCAAGACAGATATTATTATCCCCATTTTACAACTAAGGAAATGAAGGCTCCCAGATTAAGTGACATCTAAAGTCCATCAGCCTGCAGCTGTAGCCCTGTGGCATCCGATCCCGTCAGATCTTGGAAGCTAAGCAGGGTCGGGCCTGGTTAGTACCTGGATGGGAGACCGCCTGGGAACACCAGAAGCTGTAGGCTTGGGAGAAGGACCTGGCAACCCCCTCCCAAAAATCAATCTGCCATTGAAAACCCTATGAACAGCGGAGAAGCACTGTTTCCCCTGTTGTACAGAGGGTCGCTATGAGTCGGACACCGACTCGACGGCACCTAACAACAACAACAACAACAAAGTCCATCAGCCACTAGGAGATGCAACTAGAACTTGCATTCACGTCCTCTGACTCCAGATCATCCTGTCTTTCTGAGTTTCTTCTGCTGAATACAGGATTATTTCCTCTCCCTCGACCCTTCTGCTATGAAGAATGTTACTCACTTTTCAAAGTCTTGTAAATTTCTGTCTTCACAATCATGTATGACAAAGCCTGCAGTGTGGGGGAACCTCACCCTTTCCTGAAAGTGCAGTATTATCACCCACAAGCTTCAATGGGAATAACACTATCAGATGGCAGACCAGTGCAATCAAGGGATTTGTCAAGCTATATCACAGCTTCCCCTTGTATTTCTTGTTCTCGTCCTTTTTTAGTCTTCTGTTTCATAATGTGTATAATACATACTTTTAAATTGATATAAGCACATTTGGGGATGCATGTTCACCATTTCTGACTGAACTTAAAAGTCTGAAGACTGTTAGTATATATACCTTTTTGTCAATCATGCACGATCCTGTGACACCTTTGAGTATTTATCTTTTACATTCTTGCACTTTAATTTTAAATGTAAAAAGTTCTGATAGAAAGTTCTGTGGCTTAGAGTTATTTGTACATCTCATAGCACCAAACACTGATATGCTAAGTAATGCTGCTGCTGCTCTGACTGCAAATACTAGTTAGGGTATGAAGATTAACAGAAATACAATCCTGTGGTCTTCACCTGATTGACCTCTTAAATACTTTCTGTGTGCTTTCACCCATAAAGTTGAAATTTTTTTCTCTTTACTATAGTCTAGGGATGGCAGAGATGGCATCTTTATCTCTGCATTCCACTTGAGCAATCAGGGATTCATGAGCATGATGGAACTTCTCAAAGGCGTGTAGCTAGTACAGATGCTCCTTGACTGATGATGGGGCTGTGTCCCAACAAACACACTGAAAGTTGAAAATATCCTAAGTCAAAATTGCATTTAAGTTGGGCACTGTGGCACATGCCTATAAACCCAGCAATTCAGGAGGCTGAGCCAGGAAGATCACAGGTTTGAGGCCAGAGGAAGTCTATGCAAGTTACCAAGACCTTGTCTTAAAATACAAAAATAAAAAAGGGGATGGGAGGGCAGTTCAGTGGTAGAGCACTTGCCCTTCATGTGTGACTAGGTTTAATCCCCCCAGTACTGAAAAAAAATACTGTATTTAGTATACCTAATCTACTGAAAGTCGTACCTTAGCAACACAATAGAATATTGTTTGCCATTGTAATCACATGGTTGACTCTGAATTGTGGCTCACTGCCACCATCCAATCTGGTGAGAGAGTATCATACTACATATTACTGGCCCAGTAAAAGAACAATTATCAAAATTCAAAATAAAATTTCTCTGAACGCCTATCACCTTTGCATCATCATCATGTCAAAAATTCATAAGCCAAATCTTTGTAAGTTGGGGACCATCTATGTGTAGAAATGTCAAGACTAATAGCATTTCCCCCTGAATACTTTTTACTAGGTTGATATAGAATCTTCATAATACAATGAAAGGTCCTTTGTGAAACTCTCCTTTCATAAAACTTTGATATTAACAGCAGAATAATATCAAAAGTTAAAATGAAATTCTGCAGTGAAGATGGGGTTTTGTTTTGGTTTTAGTATTTTCCTTTTTAAAAAATTAATTTATTTTAATTGGCAGAAAGTGTTTGCATCTATATTTGAGAGGGATGTTTCCTTGGCTTATTTCAGGAGGCAGCATGGTATAATGAAAAGAAGGAAATCTCAGTAGCCTGCGTAAATATTTGACATTTTTTTCATTTATTTAGTATTTATTTGTATTTGGGGAATCCCCTTCCTAGAGTCCACTGCTCTTCAAGGTGGAAGTCATGAACTCAATCCTATGATCAACCTTGCAGCCAAGATGCAGCCATGTGACTAGGGCTCAGGCAATCAGACCCAATAACACAAAACAGCAGGTGCCAAGAAGTGCTAATAAAGCAGGGTTGGAGGTGGTCCCTCAGGCAGCAGCAACAATTTTGGTTTAAAAACCCTCTGCCTAACATTGCCCTGCTGAGCTATGCTATCTGTGCCCAGCAAAAGCTCATGGGCAATGGTATTTGTCATGGAGCAGTTCTGTGTTGTACATTGTAAAATATTCCTACAGCCTGGCCTCAAAACCAAGGAGATTTCTTCCCAAAGATGATATTGTGAGATTTAATAAATCCCTTTCTCCCTCAACAAGTCAAAGCAGGCTTCTGTAGAGATCTTAACACACTACTTAATCACTCTGAGTTTCAGTTTCCTCATCTACAAAAATGAAAATAGTAATACCTTAGATTTGAAGGGATTACAGCTAATATACATAAAACACTTAACACTGAAAAAGCTTGAAAGATGGTAGATATTATTTGCATTACAAGAACCACAATGCTCTGTTTGTGCATCTACACAAATGATTGAAGTGAAGGACTCTAAAGAAGTGGTAGTCACAAGTGAGCATTTCAGTGCTAAATACTGATAATGCAGAGAAGAAAAAAAAAGAATTTATACACAGTACCTTCGGATCCAGGATTGTTCCAAACGTCAAAATGAAGAAGCCCTATGAAAGACAGAGAAAGGAAGAAGGGCAATTCATAAAATAATGATGACAGCAATAACATACCAGTGTTCATCATTCACCTATTATTTTGATTAAAAATCATTCAATCTTTTAATTTTCTATTTTAAAGTCACAATATCTTGATTCACTCATTCAACAAATATTGATTGTCTTCTATGTACCAGCCACTATTCCAGACACTTGGGATCCCTCAGTACTCTGAATAAAACAAAGTCTCTACTTTATACAGGAATATTTTAGAAACTTCTTTTTAAGTTAAGCTAAAGTAAGTGTTTTTACATTTAGCAAGAGCTGTTCATTTCATGAGAATATAATGATCCAAGAGTCAAGATGAGATGTTAAGCAATGGACAACAGTCTTGTAATCCATGAAAATTAACTAAGAAACTTCCACAGCAAAGAGAAAAAACAGTTTTGCTCAGCTGCCCATAATACTCTCAACCTCTTCTCCCATACATAACAAAGAATATTGCAAACTTTCCCAAGAAAAATCAAGTTTATGCATTGTCAGAAAAAGTAGTAAGCTAGAAAAGATTGAATTTCTAAATATATACCAGTTGCCCAAAATGTAATGATATTGAGGAAATTAATTATCTCTTCTAACTCTTACCATCATGTAAAAAAATAATGCCCATAAAGTCAAAAGCAGACTATTTCTCTGCAGTTATAATCCATTTGAGTTTTTTACTCCCCACCCTGCCAAATACACTGGCACAAAATCACTCTGCAAGAAGGAAGGGTAGGGAATAGTATTATTTTTCTCATAAGGAAAAAGAAGATCAGAGATTCAACTTTCAAAATGTAGTGTTCTTGTTCTTGTTGTTGGGTGTCATCAAGTCAGATCTAACTCATAGAGACTCTGTACGACGAAATGAAATACTCCTCAATTCTGTGCCAAGCACTTTTTTTTATGTTTAAACCTATTGTTGCAGACTCTTTTGTCAATCCATCTAGTTGAGGGTCTTCCCTTTTCTGTTGACCTGCAATTCTCCTAAACATGATGTCTTTCTCTAGGGATTGGTCCCTCCTGACTACATATCTAAAATACATAAGAGGTAGTCTAGCCATCCTTCCTTCCAAGGAGGACTCTGGTTACTCTTCCTCCAGGACAGATCTATTGGTTCTTTTGGCAGTCCATAGTATATTCAATATTCATCTCCAGCACTATAATTCAAAAGCATCAATTCTTCTCCTGTCTCTCTTATTCAATGTCCAGCTTTCACAGCCATATGATGTGACTGAAAGTACCATGACGTGAGTCAGGTACACTTTTGTCTTCAATGTGACATCTTTACTTTTCAACATTTTAAAAAAGTCTTTTGCAACAGCTTTTGCAATGCAGTGTGTCTTTTCATTTCTTGACTGTTGCTTCCACGAGTGTTGATTGAACAACCAAGTAAAGCAAAATCTTGGACAACCTCAATCTTTTCTCCATTTATCATGAAATTGCTTACTGACCCAGTTGTAGGATTTTTGTTTTCTTGATGTTGATGTGCAATCCAAACTGAACACTGTGTCCTTTATCTTCATCAGTAAATGTTTCAAATCTTCTTCACTTTCAGCAAGCAGAGTTGTATCACATGTGTAACACAGGCTGTTAATGATTCTTCCCCCAATCATGATGCCACATTCTTCTTCATAAAACCAGGTTCTTGGATAATTTGCTCAGTATAGAGATTGAAGAATTATGGTGAAAGGATACAGCCCTGACCTACACTTTTCTGGACCTTAAACCAGACAGTGTTTCCGTGTTCTGTTCAAATGACTGCCTCCTGGCCCATGTATGGATTCCTCCTGAGTACAATTAAGTGTTCTGGTATTCCTTTCTTTCCAATATTATCCATAAATTCTGATGATCCATACATTCAAATGCCTTTGCATAGTCAATAAAACATAGGTAGACATCTTTCTGTTATTCTCTGCTTTCAGGTAATATCATATGACATTAGCAATGATGTCCCTGGTTCCATTCCCTCTCCTGAATCCAGCTTGATTTTCTAGCAGTTCCTTGCCTATGTACTTCTGCCATCACTTTCGAATGACCATTAGCAAAATTTTACTTGCTTGTGATATTAGTGATATCATTCAATAGTTTACACATTAGGTTGGATCCCCATTCTTGTGAATAGGAACAAATATGGATCTCTTCCACTCCATTGGCCAGGTAGTTGTTTACCAAATCCATTGGCATAAACATGTTAGCCCCTCCATTGGTGCATCTGTTTGTTGAAACATCTCTACTGGTATTCCATCAATGCCCGGAGCCTTGTGTTTTGCCAATTAATTCAAGGCACCTTCCACTTGGTCCTTCAGTATCACTGGTTCCTGATCATATTGCAACCTCTTGAAATGGTTTGTCATCCACCAAGTCTTTTTGGTATAACAACTCTGTGTATTCCTTCCATCTTCTTTTGATGTTTCCTGCATCACTTAACAGTTTCCCTATAGAATCCTTTGCTATTGCTACTAGAGGCTTGAATTTTTTCTTCAATCCCTTAAGCTTGAGAAAAACTATTTCCAGCTCTTTGCACGTCATTACAATATTTTGTCTTCTCAAGATACCCTTTAAAATCTTCTGCTTAGCTCCTTAACTTCATCATGTCTCCCTTTTACTTCAGCTGTGGGACAATCAAAGGCAAGTATCAAAGTCTTTTGACATGTAGTTTGGTCTTTTCCTTTTTTTTTTTCCTGTCTTTTTAATAACTTTTTGCTTTCTTCATGAATGATGTCTTTGATGTCATGCCACAACTTGTCTTGTCTTCCATCATTAGTGTCTAACACATCAAGCCTGTCCTTGAGGTGGTCTCTGAAGTCAGGTAAGATATACTTAAGGTCATGCCTTGGTTCTCGTACACTTGTTCTAATTTTCGTCAGTTTCAGTTTGATCCTGCATATGAACAATTGATGGTCTGATCCACAGTCAGCACCGGATCTTTTTCTCACATTTGATATTGAAGTTTTCCATCGTCTCTTTCCATAAATGTAGTCAATTTGATTTCTATATGTTCCACATGGCAAATTCCATGTGTATAGTCACCATTTATGTCTGTGAAAAAATGTATTTGCAATGAGAAGGTCATTGGTCTGAAAAAATTCTATCATGTGATCTCCAGCATCATTTCTGTCGTCAAAGCTGTATTTTCCAACTACTGAGCCTTCTTCTTTGTTTCCAACATTTTAGTCACCAGTAATTACCAGTACATCTTGATTGCATATTCAATCAATTTCAGATTACAGGAGATGATAAAAGTGTTCCCTATCTTCATTTGTAGCCTTAGTGGTGAGTGCATAAATTTGAAAAATAGTCATATTAACTGGCTTTCCTTGTAGGTATATGGATATTATTCTATGATTAACAGCATTGCACTTCAGGACAGATCTTGAGATGTCTTTTTTGATGATGAATGAAACCCTATTTCTCTTTGTCATTCCCAGCAAAATAGGCCATATGATTATCTGATTAAAAACGGCCCATGCAGTCCATTTCAGTTCACTAATGTGTCAATGTTTATGTGCTCCGTTTCCCTTTTAACAATTTCTAATTTCCTACATTCATACTACATACATGATCATTCTAATTATGAATGGATGCTTATAGTTATTCTTCTTCCTTTTGAGTCATGCCACATCAGCAGATGGAGGTCCCTGGGGCTTTATTCCATTTCCATCATTATGGTAAACTTTACTTTGAGGAGGAAAGTCTTCCCCAGTCATCTTTTGAATGCCTTCCAGCCTGGAAGTATCATTTTCTGGCACTATGTCTGACAGTGTTTCTCTGCTATTCATAGGGTTTTCACTGACTAATTGTTTCAGGAGTGGACTGCCAGATCCTACTCCCTGATCTGTCTTAGTCTGGAAGCTCAGCTGAACCCTGTCCACCAGGGATGATCCTGCTGGTATCTGTAATACCAGTAGCAAAGCTTTCAGCATCACAGCAACACTCAAACCCTCAGGATATGGCAAATTGGCAGGTATGTGGGGGCAAAATATGACAAACAGCAACATTTATTAGACAAAATTTTTCTTCAGTGTTGAATTACTTACCTCATGGATCAAAAAGGGAAGTGAGATGATGCTTTTTATTTAGGCATTCCCTTGTTAAATTGCTCCAATTTTATAAGCAAGCATGAACCCAACTGGTGGTCTGTTAGGCCCATGGGTTTAGCACAGTGGCATTGTAAAGATGTTATAACCAACGGTTCATCAGTGGGAGCAATGCCAAACCTAGTGCTACTACAATTTGGTAAAAACACAGCTGAGATGGAGGACATTACAGAGACCAGCGTACAGCCATGCAGTTCATTTATTCCCCAAAACATACTAAAATACACATTTCCATCCACCCAATCCAACAAATACTCATACCTTGGTCCACAAGTACTTTTTATCATATTGCTCTTTTGTGTGATACTCTTAGCCTACAAGATCATTACTGAGCTCTGCCATTGTCTCTACTAAGAAAATGTCATCGTTGGCAGGGTCCATTAGTTTCCAAGGTATCCTTCATATAAAGATGCTTGGGACAAATACATCTCAGCCTGGGTTTGTTACTAAGAATACATTTTAAATCATCATCTAAATGAAATTTGCATGGGAATTAAGGTTTTTAAAGAACTGGAAACCACCATTCTAGCAAGCTTCCTCCAAAAAACCTGCTAAAGGACTAAGGAATTTCTCCTGTCATAAGATTTTAAATTCGTTGGGGTTGACTATTTATGTTGGTAACTGCAGCATTTAGCATGATGACTGGCACATAGTAAGTGCTCAGTGGTGGTGTTTCTGTATTTGAGTGTGCAGGTGTTTAATAACTTCATGTGGTTTTGCTTTGGAGGTAGGGAGATTTACTGGAGATCAAACCCAGAACTTTATGCATGGTAGGCAAGTAGGCTGTACCCCTGACCTACATCCCTAGTTGTAATAACTTCATTACGCATTTGGCATCTATACAGCCATAAATATGTAACAGGGAAATACTCCATTAAAATCACTTTTCATTGGTTTATGCCACCTGGGGGAAAGTTACACAAATTATCATTCAGAAGCTTTAAACAAAAACTGATTCATAAAGTTTAGTATCTAATGAGAAAGGGATGAGAAAAAAATCACCACTAGCAGTTTCTTTGCATTTCCTTTAAAAAATAAAGCAGTCTGAAACCTCAGGGTGGCTCCCCCAGTTTTAATATATATGCATTATTTTTCCTCTATGCAAACAGCTATGATGGGTTCCAAAACTTCACTGGAGTCCAATTACTCCCCGTAAATACAGGAGAGGACACCAACCAGAAGCTAAGGTGGGCAGCCAAGGCAGCAATGACCACACTCTAATACTTCCATAGTAAAGGGGATGGTTGAACTTTAAACCAGTGGAAATACTCCCATGGAACTAGAATAAGGTCTTCCTCCCACATCTTCTGAGCCTCTACCATGTTTCAGAATCTCTCTTTTGTTCCATCAGCCTTAGTTGCCCTGCATCTCTTCTCATCCTAGAACTCCACCTCTGCCTCATCTCACCCAATTAGCTGTACCTCCCTCCTCAGCAGGTCCTTCTTCCTTCCCCTTGTAATCCTGAGGATGCCCTGAGTCAGTCATATGCTGGTAAGTAGCCATAACCAACTCTCCTGATTTGTAGGATGTGCCCATCTCTATAGTTAATTAATACCCCCACCAGGGCTGATTGAATCTAGTAGCAATGTAACATAGCTGAGCATGGGGTTGGGAGGGTAGTAGCACATCATTACTTTGTATTCCCACCATACAGATACAGTGTATCCAAACAACCTCAAAACCATAGTAAAAAGGCAGACAAATGATTAGGAAGTGATTAGCTTTGAGGATATATGACCTTTGTTTTTAATCTAAGTTATTTCATTGTAAATTTATATAATTTAATTTCTACTAATGACCATGTTTATAACCAGTTCACAAAATTCCTAAAAATGTAAGAGCTCCCATAAATCAGTATAAGCTAGCACAACCTGCTCCCCTCATTGTGTGGCTCTCCTCCACACCTTGACCCTACTAGGACATGTGAAAGTTCTCATGATGTCAAACTACAAGTGCTCACAGTCTAGTCCACAATAACACAGGTCAGATGACCCTGAATGAGACAAGAAAGGCAACTGTGAGTTGAGAGGAGTGAGAGAGAAGTATTCATTAAGGGCTCATGAACAATAGGCATGGGATATGCTGAAGTGAAATTTAGGAAAACTGGTTTTTATCCCAGTCTTTTCAATGACTGACTAGCTTTGTAAAGAACTGACAATTACTAACAGCAATACAAAATAGAGTAAAATTAATATTTTCTTCAGAAATGCAAAAAAGTTGAGATTCAAAATGTGAAACACCTTTTGTTCCTATTAACATTGTTCTCCAAGGCATAGAATTGTTTACTACAAAAGGAAATCATTTTTGTGTTTAAATTTCAAAAGAAAAATGTCAGTAGAAACTTGACTTAAAACCTCTACTACCAATTGGGCAAAACATTTATTTAAAAATAGTCTTACTGTCTACTGGGAACACACACAAAAAGAAATTTTAGAGCTCTTTAGAAAAGTGAAAGCTTTTTTATCAAGTAATTTCTACCTATATACTTCTTGTTGTTGTTGTTAGCCACCGTCGAGTCGGTATCCAACTCATAGTGACCCTCATAGGGTTTTCAATGGCTGAGTGTTTCGGGATTGCCTTGAGAGTGGGTTGCCAGGTCCTTCTCCCATTTTTGCAGTGCTGGGAATTGAACTTGAGACCTCAGAGACTGCAGCGCAGTGCTCTTACCAACTGAGCTAAATCCCAGTCCACCTATATACTTAGTATTCACTATATAAAAACTTAGGCTCATTTGTACGCTGTAAAAGAGAAAATATGGAAAAATAAAGTTCTGGTCAAGAAGGAATTTAAGTACAGATACTCTGCAGATATTAAAGAGACATATATATATATAGTATATATAGTACCCCAGTAAAATTGTAGGGTATAATTTTAAGTGAAAAAGCAAGTTGCACCAGGCACGGTGGCACATGCTTATAATCCCAGAGACTTGGAAGGTGGAGGCAGGAGGATCACAGGTTTGAGACCAGAAGCAGCCTGCATAACTTAGCAAGACTTTGTCTCAATTTAAAAAATTGAAAAGGGGTTGAGGGTAAAGCTCAGTGGCAAAATGTTTGCAAAGTATGTGCGAGGCCCTGGGTTCGGCATCCTAATGCTGCAAAAATAAAGAGAAAAAGAAAAGAAAGAAAAAACAAGTTGCATAATAATATACGTTGGTTTTTAATCCATGTGTTATATAAAAATGTATTTGTATGGCACATAAAATTTGTCAAGAGAACATGTTAAACTTCAAACATGAGTTCATCCCAGTAAGATAAAAAAGAGTAGAAACTATCTTTAGTATCTCTTTGTATCTCCTGCCTTATTAAGTAACATGGCTTCTAATACTAACTAAAAATTCTAAGTGGCAAGAGATATAATAAATGTAAAAGTTTAACACCTCCAGTTATAAACCTAAATTTTGGAGGAGGTATTATTGCATAATGTCTAAATAGTAATAACTCAGGCTATGAGGAGAATGTTATCTTCAGATCATTTTAACACTTAATGCTTTCCCATTCACTATTTTATTTAATTTTCAAACACTTCCATAAAGTGAGTATTACACCCATTTTATACACAAGGAAAATATGCTTGAGGAGTTAAATAAATATTCCATTATCTTATTACATGTTATTAGTCAATGGGAGAGTCAGAATTCAAATCCAAGGCCTTTGCCAGGCACTATAGTGCACAGCTATAGTTCCAACAATTCAGGAGGCTGAGGCAGGAGGATCTCAGGTTCAAGGCCAGTGACAAGCTGTACAACCTAGGAAAACCCTGTCTCAAAATAAAAAGCTATATAAGAAGGTAGGGGTGTGGCTCAGTGATAAGAGTACTCACTCAGCATGCACAAGGCCCAAGGTTCAAGCCCCACAACTGCAAAGCTAAGCCTTTTTGGAACAAATGTTTATTTCTTGACTCAATATGATATTCCATTGCCTTTTCTATAGAAATCTGATGCCATGTGTTCTTGATCACAAAAGCTCTTCACATATTCTCTCACTCTGGACTTGACCAGAGCATCTGGACTTACCTGGAATGCATTGAGCAAGGAGAAGATAATATGGAAGGCCAGGGAGTCACCACTGATGACCGTGGCTATTCCAAATCCCCAGGTCAGTCCCAGCAGTGGTGTGAGGATGGCGATGTTCTTACTGATTCTCACAATGGCTCGCACTTCCTGGAACATGGAACTGCCAATGACAGCCCGCTGGGTCTTGATGATCACCAATGTGACTGTGATCAGGTTTACCACTACGATGGCCAGAGCTGGGACCACAAAGGCCAAGAGGGCCTTGGTCATATCCCAGCTAAGCCAGCAGGCCTCGGGCCGTAGGTAGCCTTTGCCAGGCTCAGTCACTGCAACCGTGATAACAGCAATGACCAAAGGGCACCCATAGCCCACTGAAAAGAGAAAGGCCACCAGGACTGACTTCGGCAGCGTATGGAAAACAATCAGAATTCCATAGAGGATTAAGAGTGCCTTGGCAAGCATCCAGAAAAACACAGAAAGGTAAAAGAAATGAACAAAAAATGTTGCTGCCACACATCCACTGTGGTGTGTCACTGGACCACTGAGGAAGGAAGCCACGATGAACCACACATCAGCCATGAGCAAGGTGGCTGCAATGTTAGCAATGCACAGATGACGTAAATATGAGATCTCTGTCTTCGTTATTTGACTCCAGACCAAGGCCTCAATGCACAAGCAAATGATTAAGCTGCAAATTGAAATGCCCAGGCCTGTGTATGTGATGTAAATCAGAATTGGGTTCTCCAAGGGGTGGGGTGACATAAGAATCGAGAAAGAGGTAAACAACTTGCTTGGCCGACATTTGCAAACAGCTTGCTGGGAGTTTTCTTGAATCATTTCACAGGCCTGCTGGTCCCATCTGCTGTCCAGGGAATGCCAGCCAACACACTGTGTCTTCCTCTCCTCTGACTTGCTGATCTTTTCAAAAATCAGTGAGATTCTTTTAAGTTCCTCGGGCAAAATCACAGAAAGGACAAGTCCATTCATTGTGACATTTTCCAAAAGACTGGCTTCCAAGATGGCCCCTAGAGTTGGAAATGCAATGCTGATGACCTGAGAAGGAAAAGTTACCTTCTGAAGGTCATCTCTACTGATCAACACCGCCCCAGTGACTTCACTGCTAGTGTCATTAACTTTCATGGAAAAAGTGAAATTCTGTTCAGTGTTGTATCCAGATATGATGGTGCCCATGGTATGAATGAAGACATCTGATATGTCAATGGGATGTTTATTTATGAATAGTTTTCTTGCAAAAGAATTGACAGAGTGGAGCAGGATACAGCTGCTGTTTCTTTCAGGAATGAAGGTCCAGTTTGAAATGCTTTTGCTGTTAAGAATGTGGTTGGCCATGGTGCTATAACTCTATCAATGAAGAACTGGTATTAGTCTTAGTGCTCAGTACTATTGAAACTACCAATGTATTCAAGACTCATTTTTACAAAGTGTGGTTCTCCAACTAACAGCACAGGTATCCCCTGAGAACTTCTTAGAGACACAGAATCTCAGGTCTCACTCCCAATGTAATGAACCAGAATCTGCTTCTTAATTGGATCACCAAGTGACTTGCATGCACAGTAAAGTCTGAATTAGAGAATACAGCTATGAGGGAATTCCCTTGCCATGCCCTCCTCCCATGCATGCACTGCCTTGCTGTGAGATGGGCAGGTGGGCAGCCTTCATGTGCTCATTTCCATCACCAATTCTACTTCACACCTGGGCAAAACCACCAGTTTGCCTATCCTGTCAGGGTCCTCATCATATACTTAACATCTGTTAGCTCCCAACTGTGTTTCAGGACCCAACACAGGGACATACTAAATTGGGAATTGCCCCCAGAGACTGCATCTACTTTTTGCTATCCTCTGCTTCAAACATAAAAAAAGAAAGAAAGAAAGAAAGAAAGAAAGAAAGAAAGAAAGACAGACAGACAGACAGACAGACAGACAGACAGACAGAGAGATCCAGTTCCATTTCACCTTTCTTTCTCTTTTTTTGCTAGGGGGGTGTTGAGATGGGATCTCCCTGTGTCTCCAGGCTATATAGCCCAGGCTGGCCTCAAACTCATTCATTTATTCCTTTCTTCAATGAAGATTTATTGACCACTTCCTATGCTAGACACTAGAAATACCTACATGAAACACATGGTCTCCAGCCCCTAAGAAGCTCATAGAATATTCCAACTAACCTAAATTCCTTCCCCATGAAGATAATGCTCTACTCAGTATTCAAGGCCACTCACCTGCATCTTTGCCTCATCAACATCTGTCACCAGAGCTGTTGATATGTTGTGTAAGAGCTGCACGATGACAGCGATGTTTCCCGGTATCCGGGGAGACTGCTGAATGTTTCTAATCACACAAGCCAAGTCCACTGGGCATTTCTGCATTAACATATCAGCTATGGTCTCAGATTTTCTAGCATATTCATTTACATTTGTATTTACTTGAAATGGTTGGATTGAATATGACTCCTCCTAAGATAGGGCCAAAACAAAGAAAATTTTATTATATCATGTTTGTGTTAAATGTTAAAGTACTTTTACTAAAATTTAGGACAGGTTTATTACACAATTGAACAGTGTGTTTTTCAAAAACATTTTCCATTTTCAAAGTCACATCTAGGGTGGAATAACATGGCCAATACCAATGTGTATGAAGCAAAAAATTAAAAATGACAACTTTCCAACTGCCAAGTCCCTTACTACCTTCCCCAAAAGAGCAACTGGTATCTTTAACACGCCACTTCAGACATTCCTGTATGTATATGTTATTGTTGTTGGGTGCCATCAAGTCAGGTCTGACTCATAACAACTCTATGTGAGAAACACTACCTGACACTGTGCCATGCCCAGCACTATGCTAGTGCTTCTCTGCTACTCATAGGGATTTCAATGGCTGATGGTTTTTTGGGAGTGAGATGCCAGGTCCACCTCCCAAACCTCCAGTACCTGGTGTTTCCAGGCAGTTTTCCATTCAAGAACTAACCAGGCTCAACCTTGTTTAGCTTCCAAGATCTGATGGGATCGGATGCCAGGGTGGTACAGCTACAGGCTGTGTATATATAGTACATGCATATCCTGCATATCTATATAAATTCCTAGAGCAATTTAAGCTTATTTTTGCTATTCTCAAGGGGCACAGCATGAGACATGAGCATATCTTAAAAACAGAAATTCTGAACTAGATTTGGATGAAACAACTAAAACACCAAGATAGAATAACTAAAAATAGTGTCAATGCCTCCCATAGAGTCCCACAGATTCTGGGTCCCCTAGTCAAGGCTAGAAATGTTAAACTATGACCCCCCGGAAGCTGTGTGTTTTTTGTTTTAATAAAATGCTATTAAAGCTCAGCTGGCTTATTCATTTAAGTACCCTCTATGACTTCTTTCACACTACAATGGACAAGGTAAGTAGTTGTAACAGAACATGTGAGCCAATAAGTCTAAAATATTTACTCTCTGACCTTTTGCAAAAATAGTGTGCTGACTCCTGCTTCTGCTCTTCCTGCAGCCTACTCTTTCACAGGGAGAGGAGTCCATAGGCCTAGAAGGTATGCATACCTAGAGCCCATGTCCCTGTTTCCAGGCATATGAATTCCCTGCTCAACACTACCCATCCACTTTCAGGGCTTGAATGGGCTTCTTTCCTAACTTCGTCCTGCCAAGGATGGACCTTGCCACCATCCTAGGGTGTGTGCATTCGTGAGCCTGAGCAGTGGCCAAAGAGCACATGTTCTCAGGGTTATAGATGCATGGCCTTGCCTGTCCACTCCCCTTAAGATACAGAATGGAATTTGGGATCAAATTAGACAGAATATATTTTATTTAGCACTTTGCAGGCTTTAGATCATTTAATTATTAAGGCATATGGTAATGGGTCTTTGTATGTATCATTGCTCAGACTCCCCAAATGTTAGAGCTGGGCAGCCTTTTGAAAACTGGTCAGAGACTTCTGGAACAAAACCCACCAAATATTCCCCACACACATGCACAAAAATAGAAGATGAGAATGTTCCTAAGACAAAATAAAGGCTAAACCAGAGACTCCTCTGAGGGAGTCAGACACTAAACTTCAGAAAGGCAACACCTCTGCCAGAAAAGGAAAAAAAGGAGCAGAAAGAAGAAGAAATAGAATTTGACCTGATTTTATTTATTTGAATGTAATTAGAAAAATATGTAATTATTTAAGTATGTACAGAAATATGGTAGTTTGATGATAAAGTCCTTCCCTTTAGGTCTGCTTATTTCTCACCCATTAGTGAGAACAGAAATCATCTGGGAATCTTGATAGAGGATAGATTCTGATTTAGCAAGTCCAGGGTCAGGTCCAAATTCTACATCTCTAAGAAGTTTTCAGGGATGCTGCTGGTCAGTGAAGGACACTTGAGTACCAAAGCCTTGAGGTGTTTAAAGGGTGGAGAGTGAGGATGTAGGAGTTGACTGTGACAATGCGAGGCACCGCTTCTACATCTAACCTATATGATCAGATTCTTTCAAGTCATGAAAGGATGTGGAGGGCTGAAGCACAAACTTATAGATGCCCAAAGTTAAGAGAGAGAGGATAGGTGGGTGTTTATGTGCCCATGGTCAAACAACCTATGGCCACTCTGCCACATACTGTTCCTCTCGCTTATGTAGGTCAATATGCATTGCTAACCTGAGGCTCCCCTTTGCTCACAGAGCCCACATGAGAATCTTTGTTGTGAGAGAAAGGACATTACCTCAAAGATGTTGAAGGCATTAAGAGTGTGGCAGGTTTCAGTGATTTTGTGCCATTTCCTTGTCCTGCATGCAAACCCCATAGTTCCCTCAGTGCCTGGAGGGCAAGCTTGACTGCACTGGGCATTGTCCATACAGACACCTTCACACACACCTGGGGAAAATAAAAGATGTCCATATAAGATAGAAAGGTCAGTGTCACTGCAGTGAAGGCACATTAACTCTGTGGACATTAGATGTCTTTTCTTTGTAAAGTGATCGAAAATGGAGATGGATCAGGGGTGATCAAATATTTCACAAACAGAATTATGTTGTTCCCAACAGAATCTCATCCTGAACCTCAATGCATGAAGTAGATAAAAGCGAAACTTCCCCAGTTAAAGTGAGGGGAAAGACCCCATAGTTAGGTCCACTTGGTCACTCTCACGCACTCACTGAACCCCCTGAGCACTTCCTTAGAACCCTAGAGCTCCCCAGATCAGTTATGAGTTGGAATTTATAGCCCTTGATGCTCCCAAAGAAGTTTTTCGCTCTAGAAGTCTCCAATGTCACATCATCAACAAGTTCTCAGAAATCTACTCTAGCCCTGCTCTGCTAAAGAAAAGACCTACAACAAAGAAATCTCAGACCAGGTGGGGCAGAGGGTGCTAGGAGGAAAGAGGAATATGGCTGGAGTCAGACACACATTTTAATATAAGGAAAAAATCAGTCCACTACCAGGCTCTCAAGGTGTGCTGGCATGCCTTGAGATAAAGGGCTAAGAATGCCCCTCCATCACAGCGGACAAAGAGTCAGATTTGTAGGTAATTAGCAATTGCTGCCAACATACCGTGCAAGTCAGCAGTCACTTTCTCCTTAATTTCGTTAGTGGCCTAGAAAGAGAAAATCAAAATTCACATCATAATCAATTGTCAAAATAAATTTCCTAGAAATAGGAAATCAATATTCATATCAAAATCAATTCATGCCATCCATGTTCATTTTAGTCACAAATTAACTATATCTCAATTAGTTGTGATCAGCATACCCAGCAAAAGCCTAGCCATGGAGTATGGCCCCATGACCCCATTTTTCCTTCCACCTTCCCTTCCACTGTTACTCAGTGGGACTCTCCTCTCTGTCCAGTCAGAAAATCCACATTCTGTCCAGGAAATACATTATGGACAGAAGTAGACTTAGTGGAAAATTAATGAAGGTTTATTTTGCTTGTATGGACCCCTTTGAATACTGGGAGAGGGCTAGGCAATGTGTTCGGATAATTACATTTATTAAATTTTTAAAAGCAAAGTACTTTAACAGCCTGCCATCTGTTGTTGTTGTTAGGTGCTGTCAAGTCGTGTCTGACTCAGTGACCCTCATAGGGTTTTCAATGGCGGGTTGTTTCAGGATTGCTTCAGAAGTGGATTGCCACATCCTTCTCTCATTTTTGTGATAATGGGTATCAAACCCAGGGCCTCAGGGTACAGAGCAGCACTCTACCAACTGAGCTAAACTTCAGCCCCTCAAATAATAATAGTAGCTAAATCCTAAATAATATTACACTATTCTAGGATACTTCTAAAGAGTTTTTTTTTAATTGATGAGATTATTTATCCATCATAAAAATGACCTAGTATAAGGCTTATATAATTATAGGACCCAACTCAACAGCACTTAACAACTGTTATTATTCTGAACATGGACTTACTGAATGTGAATTATATACAGAGTTCAAGTGTCCCTCTTCCAAGAAATCTTTCTTGATCAAATTTTAAATGATACAGCTTTTCCTCTGATTCCTGTGGGATTTATGGCCCATATCCTCATCCCACACATGGAATGTTTGGCATGTGCTCAGCTGCTCTGCTAGCTTGTTATCTAACCTTTTTCATATAAGCATATTATCTTCTTAAATTGTAAGTGCTTTTAAAACACGGATTGTGTGTTGTTCTTTTTATGTCCCCCTAAATATCTAGTTTCGTGTCTTATAAATACGTATGTATGTATGCAAATGTATTAGTGGTATAAGTATAATGACATATATAGGCAAGTGTGTATATATGTGCAGGAAGAGAGGCAAACTCAATCTTCCTGTTCCTGCACCAGAAGAGCTCCCTATCATGGCTGGGAGAAGCTTTTGTCCAATTGCTCCAACTTCAAGATTTCAGCTACTGAGGAAGAAAGTAGAAATTTAATGGCCCCTCTGTGTGACTAACACTTGGGGTTCATGTTCCTTTCTTCTTCACAATGTTGTTTTTATCTTATCAAAAAACAAAGCTGAATATTCTCTGTTTTCTCTATCAAATAACTCATGAAAAATCTGAAATGAGCATTTGAGGTATCTCCAAGGTCAAGAAGATATCACTGAGAATTCGTGGAACAGAATAACCTTGAAATCACTGATGTACAATAGCCTTTTATTTTGTAGTCAAAAGAATAAAACCCTAACACATAGCTGAAGAATTAAAGTTCTTCCACCAAATCAGAACACCAATATAATTTTAGAGTTCTAGAATACTTTGTACATTACTCTGTCCAACCCCGTTATTTCACAGATAAGAAAACCGAGGATGACAGATGAGGTGATGTGCAGAAAGCAGTGCAGGGAGTTGCCCTTATAGATAAGACTAGAATGTTCCTCTCCTAATTCTTACAATGCTTCTTTTTTCCAAAAGCCAGCCCATGTTCAAGTGCAACAGGCAAAGGAGATATGTGGAAAAAGTACAGGCTTCTCAAGGCACCCAAAACCCTTCGTGATAAGACCATGATCTTCCACATGCTACCACAAATGCAAATAGATGTCAACAACTCTGGATGACACCCAACCCATGACACAACCTCCACTGAAGTCACATAATCAGGTATGTGGGCAGAAGGCCATGGTGTGCAATTTACAAGTGAAGGACTTGATTCACTTCTTCCCAGCTAATTTTCCAAAGTATGTCATATATGATTCCTCTGGTCATTTTATTTCTAGGGCAGCATCCAAAATGGGCCACTTTAGCTTCAGATACTAACAATTCTCAGCCTCAGACTATGAAAAAGTTGCACACCAGCAACCCACTCAGCCTGCTGAGGAGCTTGGGTGCGTAGGCAGGTCACCAGAGGTGTGGCACAAAGCAGCTCAGCTTCCAGAAGCTTGTGCCATGGGAAGAAAAGGCTGGAATGCTTCTGGTAAGGTGATGCCACATAATCAAGGAAAGCAAAGCCAGCCTCCCACATTCTGCTTACACTCCATATTCTGTCCTGAAGGAATATGTGAATGAAAAAAACAGAATTAAAAAGTCAATAGGACCAAACTGTGGGATTGGGATGCCTCCAGCAAAAAGTCTTTCCAAAATGTCTCTAACTTTTCCCAGAAACCAGATTATTTGTTCGGTTTTGGGCAGAAAGGGAGTCATGGAAAAGGTTTCCATCTAAAGGCAAACTAATTAGAGGATAAAGTAAATATTATCTGGAAAATTCATAAAAAGAACTCACGAAGTCTTACTTTTTTCCTGAGGAGGCTCTGGTTATAAGAATGAACACATAACTGGGCACTGTGATACACATCTATAATCCCAGCAACTCGGGAGGTGGAAGCAGGAGGATCACTAGTTTGAGGCCAGAGGCAGCCTGTGTAATTTAGCGAGACCCTGTTGCAAGATAAAAAAAGTTATAGAAAGCGAGGGCAAGGGGGTGCAGTTTAATGGTGGCGCATTTACAAAGTATATGCTAGGCCCTGGGTTCAGTACTCCAGTACCAAAACAAACAAACAAACAAAAACAAACAAACAACAACAACAACAACAAAAAAAAAAACATTAAGCCAGCTATAGCATCTGTGCCAATAATCCCAGAACCTGGGAGGCTGAAGCAGGAGGCTGGGGAGCTTGAGAACAGCCTGGGCTACATAGTTAGTTCCAGGCCAAAACAAGAAGAAAAAACATAATAAAATGTAAAGAGCAAGAAGTTGAGAATCTGAAGATGGGTCTTCTAAAGAGCCCTGTGGCTCGGTGGCTCGGTGGCCCTGTGGCTAAGCAGGTATGTACCTGATGTGACTCTCATTCTACAACTCTAGACTCAGTCTGTCCATCTATAAAATAAGTGGAACTTCATCAGTTATCCTCAAAGCTCCCTTCCAGGTCTTGTGGTCAAATAATAATACTTTCTTCTCAAGATGCTAAAAATATTTTTATATTTTCTCTCTTCCCAGGCCATCTTCTATACTTGCCCACTAAATGCCATTAATACCTCCCAGTCACAGTGGGAACCCTCACCACCTCTACCTATTCTAGTTCCCATCTGGAAATAGTACCACCCTGGTTATGCGAAACTAAAAGCTTCATTACCTGGGAATATGGAACAAAGAGCTTCATACTCTTAAATCATTTCATCCTCATTGCATCTCAGAACTTACAGGAAAAAAAATTGATGAGAAAATAATTTGGATCTTTGTTACCTATAATTAAAAAGTCAATAGGACCAAACTGTGGGGTTGGGATGCCTCCAGCAAAAAGTCTTTCCAAAATGTCTCTAACTTTTCCCAGAAACCAGATATTTGTTCAGTTTTGGGCAGAAAGGGAGTCATGGAAAAGGTTTCCATCCAAAGGCAATATATATATAATTAATGTATATATATGTATATGTATATAATATAATTTCTTCTGCTGGGGCCAGTCACACCATCACCACCTTCCCCTTAAACTTCAGCTCTCAGATAACAGGGCTGGTTAACTAGTAGATTCTATGACCTACTTGCTCTCCCACCAGTTCATTCTCCACTTTCCCCCTTCTCTTACCTGGCATAACGTTCTGCATGATTCTGTGGGCAAAAGAAACACCAAGTAGTACAACAAAAGTGTGTGAGTCATGGTCTTCCACACAGCTGATTTTCTTGCTTCTATAAAAATAAACAGAAAGGCAAAATGTCTCCAGGCTGAAGTTTCCATAGCACCACACCACTGCGGACCCAGTCGGCCTGTATGCCTGGGCTGTGCCTTCAGTGCTGTCTGCTCAGACCTCTGTGTTCCACAAGTGGTGTTCCCAGGGTCTCCCATCAACTTTACAGGAGGCTGTGGGGAAGCATCAGCCCACGATGGGAGGCACAGGCAACGGCTGAGCTATCCCTTACCCTCTGCTGATGACTTGCATGTCATACCTAATGTGGAAATGCCTCCAAATGAAGCTGCTGCTTGACGGATTTCACTTCACCTACCAGGAACAGCCTGTGTTCAGGGAACAGGAATGACGGTTCCCTCTTTGGGTTAGGCAGGGCTGAGAACTGTGTAGGTGGCTAGAGTAGAAAATGAGCTGGGGTTCCTATGAGTAAGCTTAGCCTAGAAATAATACCTTTTGAAGGAGAATAAGCACTAGGTTTATCATATTATACTTCTCTCCAGCCCAACTCTGGAGTTGTGTTAGCATACATAACTAATAATTTCTTCAAAAATGATCTTCCACTGTTATCACTAGCAAAAATGATGCAAAAACTAAACCCATTCCTTGACACCTAGAACAGTACTTGACAAACATGATGCACAAAATATACTCAACAATATACTCAGTAAAGGAAGAGGAAGGGAGAAGAGGCAGGCTTGAAGGAAGAGAAGGAGGGAAGGAGGGCTGGAAGAGCTGACAATTTGTATTATTGTTGTTGTTGTTAGGTGCACTCAAGTCGTGTCCGACTTATAGCGACCCTCATAGGGTTTTCAATGGCTGTTTCAGGATTGCCTCGGGAGTGGATTGCCACGTCCTTCTCCCATTTGTGTGGTGCTGGGAATCAAACCCTGGAACGCAGAGACTGCAGAGCAGCTCTCTACTAACTAAGCTAAATCCCAGCCCCCAACAATTTATATTAGGGACAGAAATGTCTATAAAGGATTCACTTAAGAATGTTAAGATTAAATTTTAATAATTTTAATATTTTTCATCCTGAGCAAGATCCCCTTTGAAAAATATTTAATGTCTTCACTTTTAGATATAAGGATTCAGAAGACCTATATGTCATCACAAAGTCCAAGAGTCATCATAATGGTTGATATTTGCTACTTGACCATTTTCAGCCAAAAAGAAATCTTTAATCCAATCGTGTATAATCCTATAGGGAATGATATCATTAAACACTAGCAGAATTGATTTTTCAATCATGTTTCCTGCACTGAAATACTAGTCTAACTGAAATTACACTGAAATCCAATGACTGTTTAAAATATTTTGCATTGTTTATTTCAGCCTCTTGCTGATATACTTGTATGCATACCTATGGTTCCTTTTTTCCAGAAATTTTATTATATTGGTAATTTCTCAGTGTAAAACTTAATGGGTCTCATTATGACATTTCCACACATGCATATCATTGTACATTGCTCGTGTTCACGTCCCCCATTACTTTCTCATGACCCCCCCGTATGTCTATAGTTCTCACACAAAAGAACAAAGAGATTACTGTATTGCTCATCATTTTAAAATGTATTCAATAGGAACACAGATGGACACACAATGTCAAATAAAATTGCTGCCTATTTTGCATCTTTTATTCTAATCTAAGTCATTCAAATAGATGAAATTTCCAGTGTGAAAATCCTCACAGTGACTTATCAGACTACCATCAATGCAATCACTGCTTTGAGTACAATCTCAAAAGTGGCAAAAATTCATAAGATCATACAGAACAAACTCAATTTTTAAATACAAATTATATACAATAATCCCATTCAAAGTTCTTTATAAAGTGGCTGTGATTTTTGCATTGTTGCTACTACAAACTGAGTGCTTTCAATATAAACTTCTTTATTACTAAAAAGAAAAAAATGGCAAAAATTAAAGTCATAGATGCATTTGTTGACATAATTTTCATAAAATTCTGAGCACAAATGCATGCTTTTTCTGGATTAGCTTTATCTTTAAAAATTGTCATCAGATAGAATGTTCTTTCTCCTAACTAAATTTTATAAATGATTTTAAAAGCAATATGAAGCACTGAACTTTGATAGAGCTAGCACTACTCGGCCAAGAAACTCAAGTAATTTAGAAAAAAAAAAGGAAGTTAGGTGCCATGGTACATGCCTGTAATCCCAGCTACTCAGGAGCAAGTTTGAGGCCAGAGGTAGCCTATTTAACTTAGTGAGACCTTGTCTCAAAATTAAAAGCTAAATAAAAAGGGGGCAGAGTATACAGCTCAGTGGTAAAGCACTTGTCCTGAGTCCAATCCCTCAGTTCTGCCAAAAAAAAAAATAAAGGAAACTGAGTGATTCATTGAGTTCCACAAATCAAAATGGAAAGCAGTTTGTTTGCTTAAAATTTTAATGTTATATCAAAAAATGCCTTTATTATATTATTATTTTGCTTAAGATTTTAAATGTAGTTAAGTTTAATATTTATCCAAAATACTTTTGGATTAGTACTAAAGTTATTTTTCTATGTATGATAAAATAAACACATTGTGTTTTATGTGAGAATGATCTTCACTAGACTTGAGACATACCTTCACTAGATTTTGCATGTGGCCTTTTTTATAGTTATGCTGCTACACAGGGCCCAGAACTTCCTAACACCATTGTGTTACTACCAAGGTCTGACTTGCCATACACAGAAACATCACCGAGGACCAGACTCTGGAATGTTGGCTTTTCTCAACTTTCAGAAGAGTCTGACTCTAATTTTTAGTGCTTTTGTAGCTTTTCCCCATTTTTTTAATTAGAAAAAAAAATTCCTAAAGTTAATTTTTTGTTTTGAATTTATAACTGTTCTTCAAATAAAATGATGTTTTAATGTGAGCTTGAACAAAAGCATTTTTCTCCCAGACTTGTTGACATTAAGCCATAGTCATTAGCTTTTTTCAGTATCATGAAAGCAAAATATTCAGAAGAAGCAAAAGCATATAGTGGCAAAATAGTAGCATGACTAATGTGTTTACCACACAGCTCCCATCCCCCAGAATCTCCATCCTCATTTGCTTTGGAAAACCACGGGGGGTCTGGTGGTTCTGACCTCCCTCCCCAGGGCCAGCAGTTCAGAATGTAATTCTAACAGGCAGGGAAAGCTGGAATGAAACTGTTGCCTCTCAAGCGGATGTCGGAAATGTTGTCTTCAAGTAAGTAGCCTGAGCCAAAAACTTCATTTCAAAAAAGGCTTATCTCTTAAGAATATACAACCTAATTAAAGTCACCTCATTTGACTTAATATATAAAACGAATTACATCAGTATTGAAATTTCACGAGGTAAAATGTGCCAAATATAATGTACTAGAACATATTTTAAAATAAAAAGTAAGAAACTGCATCCTCTGCTCCTTTATTTAAAAAGAGAAGAAAGAAAGAAAGAGAAGGGAAGGCAGGCAAGGAAGGAAAGGAAGGAAGGAAGGAAGGAAAGAAGTAGGGAAGGAAGGAAGGAGGGAGGGAAGGAGGGAGGGAATGATGGAAGGAAGGATTTTATGGGTACAATGGCTAGATCTTCAAAGATAACACTTCCAACCAACCAACCTAGATTATACTTTGCTATTTTCTGTTGTTTAATTTCGAAACCTAAGGAAGGTGGTACAAAATGGGGCATGGTGGCACACGCCTATAGTTCCAGCACTTGGAAGGCTGAGGCAGGAGGACCAAAGTGAGTTACCAGACAGCCTAGGCTACATAGCAAGAAACTGCCTTAAAAAAAAAGGTCTAAAATATTCATTTATGTTATGGGTGTATTTGACAAAGACAGAGAGAGAGAGAGAGAGAGAGAGAGAGAGAGAGCCAGCCCCTCATTTCCAAGCAATGTATTAGCAGCTAGAAATTAAACAACAATGAGGATGACTGCTTTCCCTCAGTCTCCTCAGGGAAGCCATGGTGCATAATGGCATATCTGATGCACAGCCTAAGGGCCTGGGAACTTGGATTAGGGTTTGTTCCAGAGAGACCTGCAGACCTTCAGAGGCAAAACTAGTGTAATCAATATGACAAGAAGTATTCCAAAGTTCTAGATCCCACAAAATAATTCTCATCTTTGTTGGCAATTTAACTTTAAACTATCTCTTCTTGTATCTGTATCAGGGCTGGGATTTAGCTCAGTTGGTAGAGTTCTGCTCTGCAGTCTCTGAGGTCCTGGGTTCCATTCCCAGCACCAAAAAAATAGGAGAAGGATGTGGCAATCCACTCCTGAGGCAATCCTGAAACAATCAGCCACTGAAAACCCTATGAGGGTCACTGTGAGTCGGACACAATTCAATGGCACCTAACAACAACAACAACATAACTATATCAAAATCCTCTACTTCAAACAATTGACTAGTAACAGGCACAGCTCACTAATATAAGACAAAACAGGCAGAAAGAAAAATGTGAACGGCATGCTAGGACATGTTCAGTGTATGCCCCTTTAGAAACAAGCATTTGCTTAATTGAAACATATGCACACACACCTAACAAAGATAGGCAATTATATAGTGTAATTTTGAAAGAAAAAAATTTACAACTTGAACTCTTACATCTATCTTGATTTTAAAAAACATAAGCAGGTTTTGGAACAGCAGTCACAAGTTATAGCAAGCACAAAGGTAAACAAAACTCCAGACAGAATTTTATCCGCCAACCAGGAATATTCCAATCACCAGCTTTGTCAGAAGACAGTTTGCACCTACTACTTGCATAATCAGGTTTTATAATGAATTGATTATAAATTCAATTCAGATTCCCAAAAGGGTTACAGAAGTTCCCAACCAGACTGTGGGCACGCACTTCAGATGATCTCAGAGGAGGACGATCCCACAGCATCTGTCATTAACCATCTCACTGTTTTATACTTAGCCAATGACCAGTGCATCCCTCCTGCCTAAAAGCAGTCATTATGGAAGGGGAGAGGAGAATATGAAAAACAGTTATTGTCTGTTTGCTCTGGGTCAGGGACTGTGCCTACGTTAGCTCCTTTAATGCTTCAAGTAATTCTGTGCTACTGAAATGACTTCCTCAGTTTACCAATGTTAAGGGGCTAAAAGGTGATCCTGCCTAATTTCAGAAGTACGAGGCATCATATTTGAGATTTGAACACAAGTCTGTAAATGCTTTTCAGATCATCGTGCCTTTTCTAAAATAAGAAAGAGTTAGTTTGGGTTTGATTTAATTCTTTTAGGGCATTTTTGCATATAAATTTCTTCTTGGTGTCTCAATAATTTTATGAGGCAGGCAGGGTAGATATCATTTTCTCTCTTCTATCAGGGAATAAATTGTGGATCAGATAGTAAGTAGTTTTCCCAAAGTTATACTCCAAGTTATCAGAAGATCCTGTTCTCTAGGACTCCTGATCTGGGACTCTTTCAGGTAAGGTTGTTCTTTGGTTTCTGTTAGGGATTTGTGCCAGGACCTTCCTTGGAAACAAAAATTTAGAGATTCTCAAGTCCCTTATATAAAATGGCATTGTTATTGTTAGGTGCCATCAAGTCAGTGTGTCTGACTCATTGCAACCCTACACACAAAAGACAAAACACTGTTGTCAGTGCTTCTCTGCTATTCATAGTGTTTTCAATGGCTGATTGTTTTGGGTTTTTTTGTTCTTGTTGTTTTGTTTTGTTTTGTTTTGGGTTGCTGAGTGCTTCTCCCAAGCCTACAGCACCTGTTCCCAGGTCGTCTCCCATCTGAGTACTAACCAGGCCCAACCCTGCTTAGCTTCCAAGATCTGATGTGATCAGACGCCACAGTGGTACAGCTGGAGGCAGTAAAATGGCATAGTATTTTCATATAACCTATGCTTATCCTCCCTTATATCTTAAATCATCTCTAGACTACTTATAATGACTAATACAATGTAAGTGCTGTGTAAATAGCTATTATACTCTATTATTTAGGACTAGTGACAAAAGTCCCTACACGCTCAGTACAGATGCAAGTTATATTTATTCTTTTGATCCACAGTTGAATCCACAGACATGGAAATCATGAATATGGGTGGCAGACTATGCATTAGTCTAATCATGTCTTCCTTTCTGCCATCAATGGAGACAGAAAGTGTTGGTCATCATCTCCAGCAAAACAATGCATACCCATAGCTGTGTGGGTTTGTCATCCCAAGTAAGTGCACATTTTAACAGAGGCTTTTTGAGGCAGCCTCTCCAATAGTAGGAAGTGGGGTACTGTCTTGAGTCGATAAACCAAACATTTGGAAGCGAGGATGGCTTTCCATGCCCCAAATCACACCCAAAGAGCTACCTGTGCATAGGTTTGAGTGAGTCCTCAGTTTTCTCCACAGGTCCAGTTTGCCAAACTTTAAATCATTTCATTCATTGCTTGACCAGGTTCTCTAAGCCTTTCTTGAATTAGATACTTTTCTCTTTACACATTCAGATTTCAAACAGTGCTGAAAAATGGGTGGCTACTCACACCTGAAATGTGAACAGGGTGAGCATATGCACATGGTATCTGTGTCAGGCACTCAGTTAAGGTGTGCCCTGAGAATCAGCTACTTCATGAGTCACCACACAACCAAAGAGAATTTCACCTGATAGACACTGCCAGGATAGACTATAAAAATTCACAAGATATGAATAAAAACTCTAAATAAGTAGGTAAGACTCAACTATGGCAGCACCTGCAGCACGTCTGGGACTATCATACAGAAATAACTTGGAGTACAGAAAACAGCACGATGTATAAGGTTGCTGATGGCTATTGTGTATATAGCAGTAAAAAAGAATATAGAAACAAAGGAGCTAAACAATAAGAAAGCAAACAGTGATGTATGGAAAGTGTACACAAAGAAATATTATGCAAATGCGTAAAACAATATGTATGAAGAACTTTGACTATGTATTAACATGAGATGGCTACATTATATAACTTTTTAGTATTCATAGGAAAAACAGCCAATGAGATTCTCTATGCACATCTAGAGCGAACACTTGTGGGATTTCTCAACCACCTGGACATGAATCAGAATATCACCAGCACCTAACAAAATATTGAAAACCAACAAAAATTTCTCTAATTGCAAAAAAAAGTGAGCAAAGGGGCAAGATTTTAATGGAGCAATTCAAAACTGTTAAAGAAAAAAATTTTAAGTTCTGAAATAGAATAAAGTGAAGTACAACATAGTTTCTAAAGATTTTCCTTTTCTCTCCCCCTTAATCAATCCATAGAATAGACAGAATCATCAGAAATGTCACTAACCTCTAGAAATCCAGAGAGAAACAAAATGTGACAGTTCTTGTTTTTTTTTTTTTTTCTCATCTGTGCTAATCTCCTTTCTGTTGCTATAACAGAATACCACAAGCTGGGTAATTTATAAGCAATACTTTATTTGGCTCAAGGCTCTGGAGACTGGAAGGTCCAAAACCATGACATTGGTCTCTGTAGAAAGCCTTTGTACTAACTTATCACATGATAGAAGGGCAAGAAAGCACACAGGAGACAGGAAAATCAGGTTGAACTTATCTTTCTATCAGGAGACCACTCCCAAAATAACTAACCCATTCCCAAAATAACAGCCTTAGTCTATTCATAACCTCATGTCCAAATCATCTCTCAAAGTCCCCACCTCTAATACTGTTACAGTGACAATTAAGTTTCAACATGGGCTTTGGAGGGGGCATTCAAACCATAGCATCATCTAACTGAAGAATTTTAGAATTGGATGTCAGGAGCCAAGTGTGGTAGTGTACACCTACAATCCCAGCATTCAGGAGGCAGAGGCAGGAGGAACACAAGTTCAAGGCCAGCCTGGGCTGCATAGCAAAACCCTGTCTGAAACAAAACAAAACCAATAACAGCAACAACAAACAAAAGAGAACTGGAGGCTGGTGGCATATTGTGAAGTTTAGAGACGGAACAATGAGCCTGCCTCTCTGGTAGAGATGAAGGCTCTAGAGCCATCCCAGGTAAAGAACCAATATAGAGTCACAAGACACTTGCTCTTCGCATGTACAACCCATGGAAAAGGAGGAAATTCTGACAGGATGCATTTAAAATGTCTCAGTATCAGAGAGCTGAGCCCAAGAGAGCAGGTTTCTCTCCATTTGCTCCCAGTCACTCATCAAGTTATTGTTTGTCCTTCTAAATCCTACTCTTTGTCCCAAGCACCTAACTCTGCAGACTATCCTGACTGTGCTTCCAGTGGGATTCTTCAAGTGGGAGTCATTGGTAGGAGAGTAGAGTGTGTGAAAAGAGGGAAATTTTCCCTTCCCCACAGTCACAACCCTAGTAGCACTTGCTATTCTCTGCCTATAATTCTTGAAGAAGGAGGAGGAGGAGGAGGAGGAGGAGGAGGAGGAGGAGGAGGAGGAGGAGGAAAAAAGAAAGATTTCAGGCAACTCAACAGAAATGTTGATAGAGAAAAGGAGAAACACAAAAAGAGGGTAATTGTGATGATTAATCTTAATCTTAATGGTCATTGATTGTCAATTTGATTAAATTGAAACATCTAGATTAGCAAAGCACACTTCTGGGTGTGTCTGTGAGAGCAATTCCAGACAGGATTGACTTGTGGGTAAGTGAACTAAGGGAAAAAGACCTGAACTGACTGTGGGCAGCATCATCCAATAGACTGGGGTCCTAGATGGAACAAAAAGGGAAAAGAGAGGAAGACCACCAGTGTGTGGCAGGTGCATCCTTCACTGCTGCCTTCACCCCTGCACTCCAGCTTCTTCAGCCTTTTAATATGAACTTGCACCAGCGACTCTCCAGTGTGCTTCCAGGCCTTCAGCCTTAGACTGGGCTGCATCACTGATCCCTCCTGTTCTCAGGATTCCAGCTGCTTAGACTGAGCGCCTACTGGGTTCTCTGTCTCACTAACTTGCAGATGGCCATTGTGGCCATCCCACCTGATCTCAGAAGCTAAACATGGTCAGCCTAGTTAGTCCTTGGATGGGAGACCCCCTGGGAATATCAGGTGCTGCAGGCTAGGGAGGAGGATGTGGCAATCTTGAAACAATCCACCATGGAAAACCCTATGAATGGCAGAGAAGCACTGACATAGTGCCAGGCATGGCACAGTGTTGGGGAGTGTTTCATTCTGTTGTACACAGGTTAGCTATGAGTCAGACCCAACTCAACAGCACCTAACAAGAAGTGTGCTTGTCTTTGTGTATGTGTGTGTGTATGTGTGTGTGTGTGTGTGTGTGTGTAAATACTGTTCCTCTAGAAAACTCTTAAGATAGTAATAGAAATAGAAAACAAAGATAACCCAAGTCAAGGATAATTGTAGTTCCTGAAGTAATAGAGTACTCTGAAAATGTGACCCTTTTAAAAAGAATAAAATAAAATAAAATAAAAAGTGATTTCCCTGGAAATTAGCAAGAAGAAACGGTCAATAGAAAAGCACAATATAACTGTCAAAATTCAGTGGTGAGGGAAAAATAGAAGGCAGTAAGAAGGTGTTGAGCCCTCATCTCCCCAGCAGGGGCCACATCCAGGTTGCTTACATGATCAGCAAGAAGATTATAAACATTCCTGCCTCCATCCTCAATGTACCTTATGATCTCTATTTTCAGTGTTAGAAATATTATTTAGAAACAATATTTTCTGTGAGAAAAGAATACAGACAAGATCAATATCCTTAGGTTTCATGTTTCTTTTTTCTATTTAATTTAAATAAAAATTAAATTTAGTGACTTTAAAAACAAATATAGTATTGTTATCTATTCATAATTAATTGTATTTTTCAGTTTTTCTTTATATCTATCTATCCACCAATCTCTCATATCCTTATATGTGACTGTCCATACTCAGAAAAATATTTGGAATAATATTTGACCATTAGCAATGATTATTTCCTGGTAGCAGAATTTGGTATGGTTTCTTTTACTTTTATCCTTGAAACTTTCTGCTCTATTTGAATTCTTTTATAATAAACATATATCATTTATAATGAAATAAAAAATGATTTTAAAAATGTGGAATGAGTCACAGATAGACTGGAAATAAATATTGCAAGATGCTATCATCAGGCAGTTCTGGAGGTGGGAATGTAATGTGAATGATCATTGTTTTCATTTTTTAATTGAGATTTTCCTAATTTCTAAAAATTATTTTTAAAAAGAAGAAAACAAAACATGCTGGAAACAAATATTGTACCCTAGTAAGAATGACTACAAAAAAACACTAAAATATTTTTACACAGTCTTCCATAGTCCATATTTTCTATAAATAATTATCTTATAATAAGAGTAATTAAACTTTTACCATTGTGGTACAAAGAGCACAAAGTAATTTAGGAGCGGGGAGATCTGTGTTCATTTCCCCATTCTGTCATGATTAGTTTTATGAAATTTGGCAAGGCACTTCACTTCCCTAAACTTTGTTTCTCCATTCATTTATGAATTTATTCATTCAGGAAACATTTACCTTGGGTCTGTTTCATGCTAGGTAAGATTTTGGTTCTAGAGATGATTATGTAGAGGTGGAGAACCACCATGGAATGGCCCTCCAGAAATCTACAATGGAAATAAGGAAGGTACCTGATATACACGTATAAGTTAATGCTGTAAATATCTTCCTTGAGATATATAACTTGGATTTTGGAAGCCTATAACAAGAAGTGATAAATTCTCCATAAGACAGAGGGCCACAAACAAGGTGGCATCTAGTATGGACCTTGCGAGGGAGGTGAGGAAGAACAATTTTCAAGGCAGAGGGGTAGCAAGTCCACAGCAGGTGTGAAACAGGCGGGTGAGGCAGACGTGACTGAGAAGGTCAACAAGTGGGAACACTGGGTGTGCGGTGGAAATTGATGTGTGCAAGTCCTCAGGCAAAGAAAAGCTGGGGCCAAAGTCAGGCTGCTTCTGTGTCACAATCAAGCAAGGGGAGTCCTCCATGGACAATTAGAAGATTTCAAATCTTTTAATGACAGGATCAGATTTCTTTTTAGAAAGACCATTCTTGCTACCATATAGTTGAGGATGTTAGAAAGTAGAGGCCAGAGCCAGGACACCAGTGAAAATGCCATTCATTAGTCCAGGTGAACAATAATACAGACCTAGACAAGCAGTGGTAGCAGAATAGATTCAAAGCCAGCAAAATCAATAGGACTTGATGTCCAAAAAAGCAAGAGAGAGGAGTGAAGGACAGAATGACATTAAAATATGGGTCTTAAGGACTGGGGATATAGGTAGCTGTTATAAAAAATCATACAAATATGTAATAGTTCATTACAGAAGAATGATTTATGACCTGCAGATGTTCATAAAAGCACTGTTGTTGTTGTTTTTAGGGGCTGCTGAATTGAGTCCTACTCATAGGGTTTTCAATGGCAAATTTGTTTGGGATGTTTCGGGAATGGGCTGTCACAACCCACTTCCATTTTTGCGGTTCTGGGGATCGAACCTGGGTCCTCAGAAAGTGCAGAGCAGCATTCTACCAACTAAGCTAAATCCCAGCCCATAAAAGCATAAAATCTGAATATTTACATAGTACAAATCATCATAACTGTGCTCACTGATGAGTAATAACTCTCTCCTCTTCATAAAATGAGAATATTGAAGTGAAAAACTTTACCCCAATGACATGATAGGATAGGAATTAAAAAGGTGGACACTCCTCCCAAAAAGAACTTCAGCTGGGGTGCAGCTTAGTTGGTAGAGCACTTTCCTAGCATATGAGAGGCCATAGGTTCAACCTTCTCAGTACTGCAAAACAAAACAAGGAAAACAGACCTTGTGACTCAACAGCTTAACAATTACATTAAAATATACATATTCACTCAACCAATGATTTTGTAAACTAGGTCACAAGTTGGAGCTTCAGATTCTTTTGAAGTTCATCTCCATTTCATCTCTCTCTCTCTCTCTCTCTCTCTCTCTCTCTCTCTCTTCCTCCCTCCCTCACTCCTTCTCTCTCCCTCTCCTCCTTTTCCTTTTTTCTGAATAATTACTTATGATTAATTATTCTATAAATGGAAAGAGGAAAATGCCCTCAAATAGATATCAAAAAAAAAAAAAAAACCAGCATGAAAACAAGAAGCTATCTAATGTCTGCAACAGGAAGCGTTTTCCTCTCTCCAGTTCTCAATACTGGAAGCTCATTTGGCTCCTCCTTTGGCTCCTGTTACGTTTTGAATATAAAATGTCCCCCCACAGGCTGATGTCTGACCCTTGGTCCCCAGCTGATGGTGCGATTTTGGAAAACTGTGGAACCTTCAGGAGATGGGACCCAGCTGGTGGAAGCAGGTCACTGGGGCAGGGAGGCTTTGAAAGTGATAACCAGCCTCCAGTGCCTATAAACTCTCTGCTCCTGTCTACTTGGATGTGAAGAGCCTCTACCACATAATTCTGCTGCCATGGACTGAGCTCCTTGGCCATGCCTTCCCTGTCAATAGGGGCTGAAACCCTTGGAAACCATGAGCCAAAATAAACCTTTCATTCCTCAAGCTGTCTCTGTCATGTACTTTGCTCACAGCGTCACAAAGGCAACTAACAGAGTTTTTTTAAACCTTCTCCACATTTGCTTTACTTCTTGATGGAATATATCCTTTCAAACTTCTTTCAATGAAGATCAGTGCCTAATAAACTCTCTTAATCTTTGTGGGCTGGGATTTAGCTCAGTTGGTGGAGCACCTGCTCTGCACTTTCCGAGGACCTGGGTTTGATTCCCAGTACCACAAAAATGGGAGAAGAATGTGGCAGTCCACTCCTAAAGCCATCCCAAAGCAGTCAGCCATTGAAAACCCCATGAGAGTCAGACTTGACTCTATGGCACCTAACAACAACAACAATCTTTGTGTGCCTAAAAATTCCATCCTTTCCTCTCATTTTGTATGATTAAAAAAATACAAACATGGTCAAACCACCAGTGTTTCTATTCCACAGGGTGACTTATTTATAATTTGTTTCTTAAGCAGGAAGGAACATTTGCAGCAAATGCATTTTGAAATCGCTTCCCTGAAAAAAGATGCCAGAAGGACAGATGGTAATCAAAAACCAAGATGCAGAGAGTGCAGGTGAAACAGACAGAGCATCTCAGGGGCAGTCAGTACCTTGGAGGGAAGCAAGACCTTCTGGATAAGTCAGTAGAGGAAGAATCAGCACTTAATGTCTATAGTTATGACAGGTACCCAAATATCATGAGTATATGTACCAGTCACAAAACTAAGGGGGGCACAGATGTAACTGGGATTCTTCATTATAACTGAGTTTAATTAGCACTGGAAGCTTTATTTGAGTCAGTGATGGAAAACTTGCGATGCAAGATAAACTCATTGACTTTTGGGTTAAACAAGGTCTCTTTTGATCAGCTCAGTATTTCCTCTTCTTTTCCTCAGAAAGTTTTCTCCCATGGCATGATATTCTAGAAGTGGGAAGAAGTATCCCAGGTTTAGCCTGTACTATGCAAGCTTCTGCTGAGATGTACAATCATTGCCTGTCTTGGGGCATCAGTGCTCAGCCCTGCTTTGCCCATATTGTGACATCTGGCCAACTCTCCCCACTGGTAGCCAGGTGCACAAAGATCACATCGCTTCTATTTTCTCAATGGCCAAAGACTCTCTGTGAGTCAGGCCCAGTCTCTGCCACTCCTCAGGGGCCTGGGAGAAGACCCTTTCCTCATCCTGTGTTCTTCCTCCTCTCTGTTTCTTCAGGAATCATGGGGTATTTCTGTCTCTCAAAATCCAGTTCTCTTTTTGAAGCTAGCTGGAGACATGTCACCATTTAGCCTCTCATAATTTCCCTCACCAAAAATGTATTCCTCATGGTTCTCCAAAGAAACAGAACAAATAGAATATACTGAGGGTGCTAAAAAAAAGTATACACATTTTAAAAGATGTTATCTAGGTACTCTGTTTCAAAATTGAATTGAATTACACTGGCAATACGATGTCTGCTTAGAAAACACTGCTAATCAGATGAATAGGGCTGGGGTTTGGCTCAGTTGGTAGAGTGCTGCTCTGCACTTAGGCTCTAGGTTCAATTCTCAGCACTACAAAAAAAAAAAAAAAAAAAAAAGGGAGAAGAACCTGGTAGCCCACTCCCAAAACAATCCTGAAACAATCAGCCATCAAACACCCTATGAATAACAGAGAAGCACTGACACAGTGCCAGGGATAGCACGGTGTCAGACAGTGTTTGGTTCTGTTGTACAGCTTGGATCCCAGTCATCGGCACCCAACAGCAACAATAATCAAATGAATGCTAGTATCACCTACTTTAAAAATAACAAAATGGAAAGTTTTCATCCCAAGATACATATACATTTTAGGGGCACCATGTTTGTGTGAGAGAGAGACAGAATTTTTGGATTGGCTTACACAATGGAGGGTAGACTAGTTCCACAATGTTCCAGAACATACTGATGATTAACAATGGTTACTTGCACAGAAGGCTGAGAGCCCAGAAGGTGCTCAGTCCCCATCTGATGCTGAGCTCTAGAATCTCCCTGGAGAGTTTGATGTTGAGCCCACATTAAAAAGCTGAGGAAACTATAGTCTAATGTTTGCACCAGCAGCAATTAGACACACACACTCCACTTCTGCAGAGTTGAGCAGGGCCTGGCTTTACTTTATTTCCTAACTTCCTTTACTAGGCCCTGCCCACTGGCTGGCACCAAATCACATTTGAGCAATGCTTCCCCTCCAGTTACTATCCTGTCAATCCTCCCTGGAAACGCCCTCACAGACCGACACAGAGGTGTGTTTTCTATCCATAGGCATCTCTCAATCTAGTCAAGTTGATTACAAAGATAAACCATCACAAATAACATCCCACCATGGCACAGAGAGATGTTGAAGGCCACCAATCATAGCCTTCAAGAGATGGCTCTGGACACAGAGACCTGTACCTGGACAGTCTTTCAGGACTGTATGGGTCTGTCTGTCCATCTGTCTCATTGCTGTGAGAGAATGAATCAACTAAGAGGCATCTTCTCTGAATGTTTTTTTTTTTTAAAGTTCTGAGCTCTCTAACTGTATAGGTTCTTGAGGACTTTTGTATTATACAAACAAAGAAAGAAATTTGCAGATAACCCAGAACACAATTCCCACCCAGTCTTTTGTTTTTATATAAACTCCTGGTTCAGGTGTTGACAGTGTATCAATACTGAACAAAACAAAGGGGTGTGGGCCAAGAGAGGAGATGAGTTTCCCTTTGGCATAGGAAAAGGGCCAGGTTATATGGACTCCCTGGTCATGTGGCTTGTGTACCACCTAATACCTCTAGAGGTGACAGGATGTCCATGAGTGACTCAGGGTGCAAGGAAAACTGAAGTCTCAGACCAAGGCATCAACAACTATCATAAAAGATTTCTGTGCTCAAGTTTGCACAGAAGTAATACTGCTGTTCTCCTCCAGATGCAATAACAATTTGATAGTCAGAATTCTTATTGGGCCTTTAGCAAAGAGACAGCCCCTCCAGACACAAGACTAAGATGGAACTTCCTACTGAATCAATTAGGGGAAGACAGGGAGGTGGGAAAGACTCAGGCTGTTAATTAATTTAAAGAATCTTTGAGAAAATGTGATATTTTTAAAACCAGGTGTATTGTGGGGTAAGATTTATGCCTGCTGAAACTGGAACATTGTGGCAAGCATAATTCTTTGTAATATTTATTAATACACATTAATTATCACTCTACCACTGAGCTGCACTCCAACCCCTTTTTAAATTTTTGTATTGAGACAAGATCTAAGTTATGCAGGCTGCCTCTGGTCTTGAACCTGCAATCCTGCTGCCTCTGCCTCCTGAGTTTCTGGGATTACAGGTGTGTGCTACCACATTCAGCTCTCTACAAAGTTAACTTGTAAGGACTACTCTGATATGAGTAGAGTTTTTGTTTTTGTCATCAAATCTTGTGTTTTTGTCTACAAAACTTTCCAACTAATTTCTATTACCTATTCTTTCAAAGTAAAGATATAATTGAAAAAAAATGACTATAAGTAATGGCTTTGGCTTATCAAGAACAAGATGTTCTCAAATTCAGCCATTAAGGACTTGCTCTGCCTTTATGTTGGGGGAATACACTGGACTCCTATTGTCATAATCATTATTGTTACCCACTACTTGGGTTCTCACCCTACTCACACTTGTCTGGAAACCGCTGGCCCCTTCCATGTTCACAGAGTGCAGCCTTTGAACTACACGCCTGGTCACAGATGACCGCATTACGTGAGAGCCTCTGACCCAGCCAGGCCCAACAGTCCTCACCCCAGGAATTTTGAAAGTCAGACAGGAAGAAAGAGAGGGAACTCATTCTCTTCTTTGACGGAAGTTGAAAAGGACAGCAGCTCATAACCATAATTTCCAGCCTTGATGGCATGTTCAGGTTCCCAGAGGAACTCTGAAAAAATACCAGTGTCTGGGTTCTACTCCAGACCCATCGAATCAGAATTTCTGGGAGTGACACTCAATCACTAATATTTTCTCTCAATTTTTTCATTTTTAATAATTTAATTACTCCTGAAAAATTGAAAAAATGTTATGGGAAACACCCATATACTTCTTCACCTAGATTGCAGGGATTATTAACATTTTTAGGAAGAATGCCCTTTTAGGATTTCCCAGGTGATATTAATATGCACAATTGAGAAAAACCAAGGAGTAATATTAATACATAACTGAGAACAACCTAACCACAGAAGGAGGGACAGAGTAGAGTGAAGAAGATGCACCGAGAAAGACAAAAGTGAAAAACAAAGTCAGGCCCCTGTTTCAGGTGTTGGGTTTTACAAGACGCCCAGGTACTATTGTAACAAAGTCCCTTTATGGGCTTAAGCTAGTGTGATTTACGAATTTCTTCGCCAAAAGATTCAAGAATAATATAAAGAAGCAGTAAGGTGCTACAACCTAATTCCTGAATAAAAATAAAATCAGAGCTTTTAAGGCCAAGAATAGTGGTGCATGCCTCTAATCCCAGCACTTGGGAGGCTAAATCAGGGGGATCATGAGTTTTAGGCTAGCCTGGGCTATGTGTGAGTTTGAGACCACCCTGGGCTACATAGTGAGACTGTGTTTCAAAAGTAAATAAATAAATAAGAACTAAAATAGCATCAGGGTTTTTACTGGCTGTTTATGGCTATTACATTAAGAGAAATAGATAAAAATAACACACCCAGAAAGCCATAAATTCCAAAGACAAGCAGGCCACCTGCTAAACTATAGGTTTTCAGAAGTAGTCACTGAGTGCTAATATAGACTACTGTCCACTGGTAAATTGATTCAATCTCACCAGAGATAGTACCAAGTGGGGAGGGGAAGATGGCAATGGCCATGGTCTGCCCTGGTGGGGAAGGTATTTTATCACCACATGGTTTAGAATTGCCAGAACATTGTTGTTGTCATGTGCCTTCCAAAACATACTGATGATTAAAAATCAGACTGTCAAGCCAACCATGGTGGCCCACACCTATAATCCCAGCACTTGGGAGATAGAGGGAGGAGGATCTCGAGTTGTAGACAAGCCTGGGCTACATGGTAAGACCGTGTCTCAAAAATAAAAATAAAAATATAAAAAGCTGGATGCCATGGCTCATGCTTATAATCTCAGCAACTAGGGAGACAGAGGCAAGAGGATCCCAAGTGAGGCCAGAGGCAGCCTATGTAATTTAGTGAGACCCTGTCTCAAAAGAAAAAGTGAAAAATGGGCTAGAGGTGCAGCTCAGTGGTAAAGTGCCTATAAAAGCATGTGTCAAGCTCTGGGTTCAATTCCATGGTATCACCAAAAAAAAATTGCCTTTCTTGACATAATTTTAAAATATTGTTCTCTATAGACACTAACTGCCACTGTCAGAGAAAATAGCTTCTACCTCACCCCTAACGTCCTCCTCCCATGTCCAATTTCAGAAAACCAAGGAGTCACCAGGCTTGACCTGTCCTCTGATCTCATTATCCTTAAATAAGAGTCCTGGTTTCTGTTTACAAATTTTCATTCATTCTGCACAAAGATAATGATGCTGTGACTCTGTATTATGTAAACATGTGGGAAAGGGATTTGGATCTATATAATGTTGAGAGTCAATCTGTAAAGACATAAAGTACAGGGTTTTAAGTCTATTAAGGCTATGTGCTAAAAAAAAAAATACTTAAAATCATTGTCTGAGCTACCAGTATGTCTAGTTTTTCAAATAAGAATATGAATGAATTTTGAAATAGGGAATGTAATCCAAAAATAATGTGAGCTCAATGTATGCCTCGCTTTTTACTCTGTGAGCTTTCTTTGAGAGGAAAACATATTTTGTCAAAATTCCAAGGATAAAAACTTTTGAAGAAAATCTCAACTTTTAAAATTCATACTCAACAAATACTAGCAAAGAATACTCTAGAGAAAGGAAAGAGTCGGATACAATGGTGCACACCTGTAATCCCAGCAACTTGAGAGGCTGAGGCAGGAGGATTGTGAGTTCATTGCATAACCTAGTTAGACTCAAGCTCAAAATAATAAAAAAAAAAAATTAAAAATGGGATGAGGATGTGGCATAGCAGTAGAGCACTTGCAAAGTACGTGCAAATCCCTGGGTTCAAACTTTAAGTACTATAAAAGAAAAAGGGGAAGGAAAAGAAAGGAAAAAGAGAGTCAATCTGTAAAGACATAAAGTACAGGAGGAGGAGAAAGAGGAGGTAGAGAAGGAGGAACAGGAGGAGGTAGAGGAGGAGGAAGGAAAAAGAAAAAGAAAGTCAAATTAGCGATCAATTACAATACTACTTTAAGGAGTAGCAGATGGAATGTAGATGTGTGGATATCTTCTCCCACAATGCAAAAAGGGGCACAATAAAGACTAGTTTTGGCACCAAGAAAAGTCTTCCCAAAGTTCACATGCTTAGGAAAAGAATGCCTAGGACCAAGAGATCTCAGTGCCAGAGGTTAGTTGATGGAATTGCAGTATATTTTTAGGAGGTACAAAAATATTCCTCTGGTTTCAAGGAGGTTTGAGGTTGATCAAGCCTTTATAATAGGTCAAAACTGTACACAAAACATTACAAAGTCTGATGAGGGAAAATGATAAGAATAGTTCACTAACCTGTATACTTGTACTTGCCACTTGGAGATTATTGTTGCTGTTAGGTGCCTTCAGGTTGGGTCCAACTCATAGCAACCCTATGTACAACAGAATGAAACACTCCCCGACACTGTGCCATGCCCGGCACTATCTCAGTGCTTCTCTGCTATTCATAGGGTTTTCAATGTTTGATTGTTTGGGGAGTGGGCTGCCAGGTCCTTCTCTCACTTGGAGATTATCAGGGGGAAAAGGTCGTTTAGAGATTCCAACTTCCTATATTCTGAAATTTGGATGAGCTCAAAGCACAGAACAACAAATGAAAGAAAAAATATTTCCATCCCAGGATAGGACTCTTATTACTTAATAGTTACTCACTGTATACATTATTGGTTTAACCCCAGATTATCAAAGTCTCACAGCTATAGCATCATAATTGGCTACTCATTTCTGAAATTGTTCTCCAAAGGAAGTCACTGAAAGGAGAAGGAGGACATAGGGCTACTCACTGTGGCTGGCCAACATCAAGGTCACAGGAAAATTTCCCCCCTCCCTGGCAGTTGGAAATATGAGCATTAGTAGCTTTCCTTTGTCATATCTCGTTCCAAATCAGCAGGCTGGGCTCCTGTACCTGTGAGCAGTCAAATTAGCTCTGCATGGCAGCTCTGTAGGCTGAGCTGGCTGGGACAGGCCCTGCCTTCTCACAGACACCCACCCCATGTGCAGGTGCCACAGCCTGACAAACGAGTCCTGCATGGGAGAAGAGCCTACAGTGGGAGGGGCACAGTGCTGGGAGTGGATGAGTCACACATAGGTGACACATACTGACTCTGGCAAAAAGGAAAGGCTTCATCTTTGGCAAGGGACCTGGGTTTGCCGTGGATGCACAGGATTTGTGGTTCTTGGCCATAACTCTTTCATCCTTATGAGTCCGCCTAAGCCTGAGGATGGCATGTAGAAACACAAATGCCTGTGCTTGAGGCTCTATAACTGGATGGCAGTATGGCTCCCTACTTGTAACTGGTTGTGCCCAGGTCCAGGCAAAAGAAGCACTGCAATTCCCAAACTCCTTTTGGCTGTAATAGGACCACACAGATGGTTCTACCATGAAGACAAGCAATTCAAAATGTTCCCTCCTCTTTCAGTCTGGGTCCCTGAGTGACTGTGGTAAGAAGCGGTGCCTCCTGACCCCTAGCAGGCATGAGAAAAAGCTACTCTTTATTTTTCTTAATCACTGATAATTGGGGGGCTACTTTTTACTTCAACATAATCTTGCTTATACTGATCAATAAAAAGATACAAAGCTGAAAAGCAACATGGTTAGTGACATATCTTTTCTTTCCCAGCTTTATCTTATAGAAGTATAACTGACACTTAAAAATTGTATATATGGTGAACAAATTGATGATTTGCTATATGCATTATACATTGTGGAATAATAATCACGATCAATCTAACATATTTATCACTTTTAATAGCTATCATTTTTTTGTCTTCTCTCTGAGTGGTACTGAAGATTTAACTCTCAAGAGAAAGCTGCTCACTAAGAAGATCCACACGTAAAACTGGAAGAGGTATCTATTGCAAAAGATGCACAAATCACAAAACAGCAACACAAGAAACATGAAAAAACAAGGCAACATGACTCTTACAAAAGATCACAATTCTTCAATTACTGAATCTGAAGATATTAAAATGGCTGAAGTGTCGGACAAAGAATTCAAAAGTCTACTTGTAAAATTGAACAATGACTTCAAGGAGGACACAGACATACCTTTTTTAAAAACTTTAAAAGACACATACTCCTTTCCAATTATTTTCTTAGTATTGAGATACTTGTTATCTCTTTTATTCCCATATCTGAAATACTACATGTTTAGATAAACATTTTTTTAAAACACTCATCAAGAAGTGCAACACCTTTTCATGATAAAAACACTGGAAAAAATAGGTATAACAGGAAAATACCTTAATTTCATAAAAGCCATTTACAACAAACCTACAGCCAACATTATATTAAATGGAGAAAAACTAAAACCATTTCTGCTTAGATCTGGAACAAGACAAGGATGTCCTCTCTCTCCTATTCTATTCAATATAGTAACTGAAGTTCTGGCCAGGGCAATCAGACAAGAGAAAGAAATCAAAGGGATACAAATTGGCAAGGAAGAGGTCAAATTATCATTATTTGCAGATGATATGATTTTATACTTGAAAGACCCCAAAACTTCAATCAAAAAACTTCTGGATCTAATTAATTCCTTCAGCAAAGTTGCAGGCTACAAAATTAACATACAAAAATCAATAGCCTTTCTTTATACCAATTCCAAACAAGAAGAGAAGGAAATTTCAGGAAAGATACCATTCATGATAACCCACCAGAAGATTAAATACCTTGGAATCAATCTAACCAAAGACCCTTCCGATC